>VTON01000202.1:0-2500 GCA_009617725.1 Hydropsyche tenuis | reverse complement strand
GGGACATAAACAAACCGCTATTTCGCTTATTGTTAATTAATGAAAATGATAAATAAATTTAATAAGAGACTCACAATTTTTCTTTTTACTTCCGTTTAAAGGGTTTTTTGTATGTGACACGAAACACGAAATTTTTTTGACACGAAAAAATATTTCAGTCTTCTCATTGTCAGTTTGGTATTCAATGACTTCCACTGAATATCATCATGACAAACCAATGTGTTTTGGTGTGTCAGCTTACTTTTTTTTATAGTCAAGACATGGGGGTCGGAAAACTTTTTTTGGAAAGGGCCTGATCGTAAAAATTTGAGACTTGGCGGGCCGGATAGTAAACTCAAAGATATTAATACGGGTAGTTTTACTCAAAGAGCAACAAAAAACAGGTTCAAATTTTTAAATTAATTCATTTTAAAATAGCGCCGCAAGCAATTTTTTTTTTTTTTTTAATTGATTAAATCCGTATAATCGATAACTACGTAAAATTTTCTAAAACACATAATTTTGGAGAACAATCACTTCTACCTGATCTAGACCAGGTATCGGCAAACCCCGGCCGGCGGGCCAAATCCGGTCCACCACCTGTTTTTAATCCAGCCTGCAGGTTAATATAGTTTTTATATGAAAAAAATAAAATTTAGAATCAATTTAGAAATTCTCATTCTCAAAAAATAATCGCAGCAGATATATTTTCTGAATTTATTCTTGAACAATTCAGTTACAAAAGCATTTTTTGGGTCTCTTGATACTCTTGATCTTGATATAAGTGCAAGAAATATTTCCATATTTCAAAATCCATTTAACTGTATAGTTGAGGAGTATCTGTCAGGCCCCAAATTGGAAGTGATTGTTCTCCAAAATTATGTGTTTTAGAAAATTTTACGTAGTTATCGATTATACAGATTTAATCAGTAAAAAAACGAAAAAATGCCTGCAGCGCTATTCATTAATACTTATTTTCTTGATATTCCCTGCATATAAAAAAATGTTGTGCTAGAATTATCAAATAATTATTTTGAAATAGATTAGTTTCAACTTTTTGTTGCTCTTTAAGTAACCCGTATAAATTTATTTGAGTTTTTGCTATCTGGCCCGCCGAGTCTCAAATTTTACGATCTAGCCCTTTTCAAAAAAAGTTTGCCGACCCTCCTCTAGACGAGACTTAATTTGATCTTGATTTGACAATGAAACAAATTTCCACACGTAAAATGTTAAGACGGATTAAATAATAACATGAAAAATAATGTTTAATATAAAATAAGTTTTGTGAAACTTACCAAGAGCATTCATTTCCCATATTTCTATTTATAACCGACGGAATATCAATATTCGCAATTTAACTGTAATGAATTTCAGATGTTTGATATTCTACAAACGGCTACATCGACGAAATTGCTTCTCTGTGTAAGTTCACGGATCGAATTAATCCAGAAACTTTATGTTTAAATGTAAAATACACAAAAAACACACAGAACGGGTCAAGCGACTCTGATATGAAACGGTTGGGGGAAGATAACTCACACGAAGTAAACTCTATGAAACATTACGGATTTGTTTGGTCATGTATGTACATAGATTCTTGGTATACTGTGTAATGTAAAGTGCGACTTACAGCACGGTGGATAGAATTGGTATGATTGCCGTGCTGAAATAATGCATAATTTTTGAAATATCGAGGATGTGTGTTAGATGGTGACCAGACCAAGGACAGGGACGAATCCAGCGGGGGGGGGCAGTAGGGGCAACCGCCCCCTCTGCGGATGGAAGAAAAAATTTCTAAAATCACGCGTTTTCGACTAGAAAATGATTACCGACCATAAAAACATTATTTTTTGCAATATAAACACGAAAAACGCATTTTCAAAAAAAAATTATTCATATTGTAACCGTGATTTTCCAAAAAGATGGAAAAATTTCTATATTTATACATTAGCTTATCCTGTACTTACTCTCCAGATCTTACACCATCAGATTACCAAATTTTTAGGTCATTACAAAATTATTTAGATTTGAAAATTAAAAAATGCAGAGGTGGTGAAATACGGACTTTCCGAATATTTTAATTCATAACCGACATAATTTTACAAAAAAAGATATCGAAAATTTGATAGAAAGGTGGACAGAAATATTCTATAACGGTAAAAATTATATTTTAAATTCATAATTAATAAATAAAATTTTTATTAAAAATTTCATCTGTCATTCGAACCTGTGAACCGTGAACCTAACCCAAGTATCGGAAATATTTTTGCGAATTTCTCACCCAACCTAACCCAACTTGCCGTTGTATGATGAATATACTCGCGTAAACCTAACGTAAGTATCGGAATATATTTGCACATTTCTCACCCAACCTAACCCAACCTGTTGTTTATGTTGAATAAATTCGCGTGAACCTAACCCAAGTATCGGAAATATTTTTGCGAATTTCTCATCCAACCTAACCCAACCTGTCGTCGCAATTTGAATAAACTCGCGTAAACCTAACCCAAGTATCAGAAAT
>VTON01000201.1:0-102599 GCA_009617725.1 Hydropsyche tenuis | reverse complement strand
AAGTTATAATGACTTTTTTTTCATTTCTATATTTAAGCGTGCGGTACTTTTTTATAAATTTTATAATTTTTTTTTAGATTTCGTTTCAATAAATGATAAGAAAATAATAAATATTTTCAAGATACGTTTTTTTTCGATAAATAATTTTTTTTAATTTTAAATAGATATTTATTTCTACAACTCAATATTAGTGGATTTGGGTGTGTAGCCAGGGCGAGCCGGTACGCCCGAAGGGCTTACCCACTAGCGTTGAGGTATAATATAAAATCGTGCAATCCTCAAACTTTTTATAAAGTTATAATGACTTTTTTTTCATTTCTATATTTAAGCGTGCGGTTCTCAAACTTTTTTATAAATTTTTATAATTTTTTTTTAGATTTCGTTTCAATAAATTTCAATAAATGATAATAAAATGATAAGTGTTTTCAAAATACGTTTTTTTTCGATAAATCATTTTTTTCAAATTTTAAATCGATATTAATTTCTACAACTCAATATTAGTGGGTGTGGAGTGTAGCCAGGGGCGCCAAGGTCCTAGCGTGAGGACTGGCGCAGCCAGTCCGAATACGCTAGTTATCTAATAAAAAGCTTTACGTATTAAAAATGTTCTTGAGATTCATCATTTATTTCCGAAGAATAATAACACAGACTACCAATAACGCGTACTTAAATTATTAGAAAATTAATAAAAAAATCACAATACACCCGATCCTCTTTTTATACGGGGGGGGGGGGATAATTTTATAGATTCTCAAATTCTGTTTGTTTTTTTGAAATTTCACTGTTTTGAATTAAAAGGTATGAGTAGCAAGTTTTTGAACTACTATCGAAGAATTTTATTCATTAAAAATGTAATAACAAATTAAAAGTAGCGCCGCAGGTGAAATTTTTTTCGTTTATTGTTAATATATGATAGTCAGCTTCACAAATCACAACTCTTCGAGTAAGAGTTACACACTCCGGTCAAAAAGTTGAGGAGTTCTCGGCATCAAACCACTCATACAAATTTTGGAGTGCACGACGAAGTATCCAAAAATGAAAAGAATTATGGAATATTTCTATAGATCGAAACGAAATTTTTTCGCCCATCTGTTTTATCTTAAAACTAGAAAAAAAGCAGCTGCGTGTTGCAACTTTAAGATTTCCCGAATATAACTCGTTGGAAATAGGTAGCATCCTACAAACAACGTATTATATTGTTCACAACCGTCATAAAAAATTCATAGAATTTGCTTTTATTACTTTCCTCGGATTTCAGATCCTTTTCATGATGAAAAAATCCACTGATAAAAATTTTGACCTACGTTAATGGGTACCTATTCAAGTTACTTTCAAATCTTATTGTAAGTTTCGAACGAAACCTCTATAAATGCATTGTTTACCATGAATGAATGAAATATAAAAACAGCGCGATTCTTAACTGTTGTTCTGATTTACATTTTAAAATAAATTTTAGACATTTTATTGATAAAAAAAAGATACTTAAATCACTTAAGATTCGCGGACGACATAGTAATAATAGCAACCAACGTAATAGATCTAGAATCTAAACTCAACGAGCTTAACCTTGAAAGTAACAAAGTAGGACTGTCGATGAATTTAAATAAAACTAAATGTATGTTTAATGACTTCTGCATGCCGGGGGATGTAAGGTTAGGAATCGTACCATTAGAAATAGTCAAAGAATATTTGTATCTGGGACAGTTACTATGTATGGAAGGAGGAAAAGAAAGAGAAATATTTAGACGCATGAAATTAGGATGGAGCGCTTTTGGTAAAATGCATTTAGTTTTTAAGACAAAAATCCCCATATGCCTGAAAAGAAGAGCGTTTAATCAATGCATTCTGCCAGTAATGACTTATGGCTGCGAAACATGGACGTTGAACGAAAGACTGATTAGAAAATTAAAATGTACCCAAAGAAGTATGGAGAGATGTATGCTAGGAATATCCAGGAAAGATAGACAAAGGAATACATGGGTGAGAAGAATGACAGGAGTGACTGATATATTAGAAAAAGTGATGAGACGAAGATGGGAGTGGGCGGGACATGTGGCCAGACGCACAGATAAGAGATGGACAGAAAAGAAATAATGGAATGGTACCCAAGGGAATGTATAAGAAGAAGGGGAGACCGAAAGGAAGATGGGTGGATGAAATAAGAAGAATGTGTGGTATTAACTGGATGAATGTTGCTCAAGATAGAAAAAAGTGGCTGTGCCTAAAAGAGCCCTTTGTCCAAAAATGGATTACTAGTGGATCCTGAAGAAAATATCTACGAAGAATCATTCACACGAATTGATCTTGACGAATATACATATTTGATCTCCCCATTTAACCCATCGAATTACCTCGTTTTATGTACCTAACCATCGACGATAACTGATGCTCAAGCCCCTCTCTAGGAAAATTTCAACTCTCATATGCTTATATATCTCTTAAAGAGAACTATATCCCATAGTAGAATATTACATAACATATTTTATATAAAATAGTAACACCTAACACATAACCCATAAATAATGGACCAACTGTGAATCCGACTAAAATCATAGATATCCTCACTTATTTTAAATTAACTAATATCTAGTAAAATATTTGGTTAATGCCATGCCCTATGTCATACTAATTAAATTAACCGCATGCTCTTGTAATTAGTCTAAACTGAAACAACTGAGACATAAATATTAATCAACTAACAATATCTAACTCACTTTCGAACAATATACAGAGATACACCTAATGAGATGAAGGCATGAACAAACTAAAAAAGAATAACGTGCATGATCATTTAATTAATTAACAAACAAAACTCTTTGGTAATGGTAAAGGCCAATGACGTGTGTTCTACCGAGGTCTGAACCATGTAGGACCAACGGTCTCGCCTCGTCTATCAAACTGGTGATCATTACGATCGCAAAGTGGGCAGCGAGGGCGCAGTCTGCTCAGTCTTTAACTCGTCTGTCCCGCTGGGGGTCATTGCGACCCGCTCAGAAGACAGCGACCACAGAGTCTAGCACATAGACACGCGTATCGTTGGTCTGAGAACCTCCTTCGCTGGCATGGGCGGACTGGTTCTTATGGTACATGTCCCTCACCGAAATACGACTTGGGCTAGCGCGGTGAGGTATAGCCTAGACTGCCGCATTTGTCTGGTAAGGCCTTGTCCTGCAGTGGATAACTTATAGGCTGCTAATGATGATGATGATGATTGATAAAAAAGATTATTTGGCGCCCCGATGCACCGCATATTTTTCTTACCGGGTAGATCCGGCTCTGACATAGACATCACCACTTTCAACGATTCAAAAAGTTAAGTCACAACCTCAGAAACCTATTCGAACTCGCCGAGCGCACACATCGCAATTTTCCAGCGAAAAGCCGTCCAGTCCCGGAAAAGCGGCCGCGCAAGACGTCGCTCGTAATGCGCACGTATTAAAAGTGAAATATTGCAAAATTATCATACATAGTGAGGGCGAGCCGCAAACTACGTACACGTGAAAATGTTGCGCTCTTGGCGGCCACATAAATCACGGCCACCCCGTTAATGACACCTTCGCGCCATAACGGGTTCATCCGGCGCCATTATCCAAAATATAACAACAGCCTACGAATGCGTCCGCGCGAAATGTCCATGATGAATACGACGACACTTTTCAGATCAAAATTCAATGATTTTTAGTTGTAACTGGACGTAATATAATATGTAGCTATTTTAACCTCCAAAAGATGCTAAAACAACGTGTAAAAAAATACTTTTCGAACCCTTGTCTTTCAGCGGCCATCCTACATAAATAAATATTAAATTTTTCATTTATTAGATCTGGATAACTTCTGAATATTTTTTATATTATGTTGATTGCTTTTTTTCAACTTCAGAGCTAGACTTTATAAGCACAACTAGGTTTTCTAAATTCACTTATTGTTAGAATTTTTAGAAAAAATGGACGGTAATCTTTTTAATCTTATCCGAAATAGAACAGGAAACATTTGAATCGTTGTGACTTGCATGTTTTCTAACCTCATGGCTAAAATAAACAATTTTACTACGAATTTATTGTAACTAAATATATTATACGAGTATATCAATCAAATTTTAAATAAAATGAAAATATATGGTAATGTCCACCCATAATGGCTTTACATTGTTCAAAATCAACCCATTTCAACAAATACAAAAGACACTCGAGACCACATCCTTGAACTGAAAAACACACTTCATTTCATACAGACACGATCCGCAAAACGGATTTAATTAAAGCGATCGCCTTCGACCGAATTAACCTGAACTGAGAACACACCCAGTACTACTACGCACTTAGTTCCAGGGGTGTAACAGAAAATCGAGCTTTTCAATTTGCGAACTCCTATTGCTGACGTCTAATATTCTCAAATATATATTTTTTCATCGCTCATTTATTAAGATTTTTCCAATAGTTATTGGAAGTTTTGGTATTGTATTGTTGTCGTGCGTAAGTGGTACTTAGTGATAAAGGGAAATTTGATGAGTTTGGATATTAAAAATCATCCCTTGTCAAATGATCTAAGGCCAACATCTATGTAAAACTACATAATTTATTGTTTAACTTTGGTCATTTTTGAAAACTAATACATTCAAGGCTGTTTCTAAATCATTTAAATAATACTTTTTTTTCCAAATTTTAAGAATATGATTTGAGCTTGTTGAACACATCGATCTTCACCAATCACAGAAGCTAAGCGATGTTTAGTGCAATTATTAAATGTAAATTATCATATATCATTGAGCTGAATTCATTTGATAAAGTGAATAATTAATATTATTAAAAGTTTTTTTATTTCATTACAATAAAATATTATAAAGAAAAACAGTCAAAATTTCAATGATATCGGAAAAACCTTATCCTACAATCCTCTTTTTACGCGGGGGATACGTTCCAGACTACCGTGTAAAAAGAAGGTATGATTACCACATAAAAATTGGAGATAAGTAGGTTCTATCAGTATATTTGGATAAAACGTCCACCCAAATTCATTTTATTAAAAATTTGTAACGTGAAAAAATTTCACCAAAAAACATCGAAAATTTTTATTTAATAATTATAATTACATAAATATTTTACCATTGTGGTATAATAATATTATACATTTTTTTTATACCGTGTTAAAGTAAAATAAAATCTATGCAAAAAAAATCGGTTCTTCTTCCTTGAACCGTGTTATTTCGAAACCGCGTAAAAAGAGGATCAGATACATATAATAATATAAATTTATTTATCATTTCACCTAATTAAACTCACTAATTATTCAAATCAACAAGTTGTTTTCAATTTATTGAGTATACATACTCGTATTAACCGAACTGAAAGATATAAATCAGTTCCATATTTTGTGAAGATCAAGACAGATCATAACTTCTCGAAAATCAAACTTTTCAAACATGAAAAATTCCTTTAAAAATGACAACCCTTATCAAGATAGAGCTTCAATACAAGTACAACCCTGGAATTTCCCACACTGTGATGCTGCTACATATATGTATATAATACATACGGTTAACGTAACGCATACGAAGCTGTACGAACCACACGCATTGTGCTAATGTTATTCAAACGGGGCGTCCTCTGATGAAGACCTGCCCACCTATTTCCTATGGGAAATTAGATTTGGACCCCGTCACACGTCTATTCACGTCTCGAAACAAAGAAATTTCCATACTGCCCGTGTGTCCGTGTCTGTCTATGATTTCCTCGAACAATGCGCCTATTATAATATATGGCGGCAAACGCACTTGTGACGGGAATCGATACGTCTTTATTGTTATTCAGAGTCGCGTTATAGCAACCATTATAAATTCAGATGTAGTCAACGACGGTCGCATTAATGAGTTTCACGTCGTTAGCCCGAAAAGTCGATTTCGTTCGCTGAAAAAATATGTATAAAGCGAACGTGCATGGCAGCGGTATCGGAGCCTTCCGCCTAATGGAGCGGAATTCATTTGAATTGTTTTAGGATGAGCGCGGCATGTTTGATATTAAATACGTAGATATATTTCGCATTGTAAGAAAGTCTACCTAAAATATAAAATATGGTGATTTTAACGATGCGGTTCGGTTTTCCGAGTTATTGCGAGTTTTTCTTGCGCTACGTATCAGGTTGGGTAGGATATGCTCTTGGAAATATTGCCGTTGTTAAATTTGTTTTTGATATTTTTAAATTTGGTTTTATTGCGTTTTATTTTGAGAAATTGCAATATTGAGTAAACATCCAAAAAAATAAATGTACCGATATTCAAGCGAAATTGTAACGATGGGATTTTTTTTTTCAGTTCTTTGATCAAAATAATTGCAGTTATAACAGCAATGAAAAAAGTTACTGAATACATGCATAAATATCAATGAAAATTAATTGGAGTCTGATTCAACTACGACTTTTCCAAATTTTTTTATTGTATTGAATAAAATTGTGAGAAACGTTTACTTTTTAAGGTATCCACTTGAAACGTAGCGATTGAAAGTTCTTCGTTTATTAATAATAACTTCATTTCTCAATTGATTCAAATTATTTTAACAATATTGAGAAACCTATTTCAAAGGAAAGTACTTTTACGAATATTTTTTCAGTTGCACTCGGTGAGAATATACGAAACATTCACAATAAAAATAAATGATGCAATCCAAGTTTTGCTCAGACACTGTGCACATTTTCCACAAACTTAAACGTAAACTATAAAATTTGTATATTCCGACTTTCTGTATTATTCGTACGGCAGTCTCTTAGAAAAGTTTTGAACGAAGATAAGTTTACACATAAATATCGACAAAAGTGACCTTTTTTACAGATAATCCTTTTCATTCTTGATTTTTCATGATGAATACACTGAAAATACAAAATTACTCACTAATTTAAAATTCATCTATGTACTCAAGAAATACAAGTTAGAATTAATGAAGATTTAATGTAGAAACTAGTTCTGAACATAAAATCAAATTTGTTTCTAATTTAAAATTATAGAAATTTAAAAGGGCTTTTTAACGGTTCAAGATTCTATAATTTAATACATACATAAAAAAACTATGTATATTGATCTCAACTTATTGTTAGTATAAAACAAAGCCCTTGAACTTCATTTGTTATTTCTGAGGCCTATTTTGTCCAAATCGGGTCAGAACGATTCCCAGAAGAATTTTTATGCCCTGAAAGATTTTTGCGGAATACTAATGCAATTCGCACGCTTCATTAACATTTCAGGATCACGTAAAGCGTTTATCTATTTTCCAAAGGACGTGAGCGCCAGTCGCTAGCGCAGGATACTCATAAGGAATTTTGATTGTTTGATTAAACAAATCCTGATTGTATTTTTTCTTCCCTTGGGCACCACTTAGTATTCCTCTATCGATCGTTCGAATTGGCCTTCCAATTTATTTGCTTGTTAATAAGTGTTTCTTTAATCTGAATCACAGATCACGCAGAACTAAAGATCACCGAACAAAAACAATAAAAGCATTAAATGAATAATTGTAAGTTTAAAACCTCACATTTGTACAACTCCATTCAATCAGAATTGCACAAAAATTCCGGTCACTTTGCAAACACGATTTCCATATTCAACTTTGAACCAATTTAACTTTAATAATAATTCTCGAGCGGAAAGATAATCTTGGGGTGAGCTGTTTTATAGTCGCCGGCGAGTTTTTCCGCGAAAATAAAACGGAAAAATCGCTCATTGAAAACGCCATTGTTTTAATATGGCGTCACTTCGTAATAAACCAGCACTCTTTGTGCGTGGCCAGGACAAAATCTAACAATGGCGGATTGGCGTTATATCGAATATTGTGCTAGGTTTAAGGGGTATTGTGCCCTGTTCCCATTCGAAAAACAATTTTGTGGATGAAAACTTTTTCATGACAAAGTCGTTCTGCGCTGAAATTAAATAACTTCTGAAATATATTTCAGTCGATAGTTGGCGTAACTCTTCCGCAACCGTCACAAGACTGGAATAATAAAAGAAAACTTCATCTTCACATCTATTCGATTTCGTATCGCAATCACAGAACGGCGATTGGATCAGCCTGTGTGGTAAAAGTGACGAGTGCTTTTTTTTTTCAATTTATCCATCCATAAAGAGTCCGTGCGGCCATATGAAAAATTGTTTTGTTATTCGATAACCCTTTCAATCGAATAATAACATTTCATATATATTTGTTATATGAGCGAATTATATATTTAAATATTTTTTATCAAAATTCGTTTTTTAGTGAGTTTTTAGCTGGTTATAATTGATACTGATGCATGTTTCATATTTTTTCCGTCACGTGTAATATTTCACGTTTTTTCATCATTGAATGCATTCTCAAATGTAGTAGTTTACTTTATTTATATTTTACTATACATGTGCACTTCGATTGAATTGGTTCAAAATGTAAGCACATCGACCGTCACCATTCAAAAATTCATTTGAAAATATGGACTCGAAGACGACCACGTATTGATCAGAAATTCAAAAATTCACAACCCTTATACCGCTCAACCAAGAATGTACGGTAAAAATAATGAAAAATATATAAACGAGCTGTTGATACTATAAAAAGTGTCTAAATTTGATCCGAAGAAAACGTTAACTTAAATTTTATAAATCGTTTATAATAAAGTAACGTTATTTATATTATGTAAAATTGATTTAAAATTTTTTTACCAAAAATGTAAATTAGTTAATATAATAAATATAATATTATACAAGATCGAACAAAAATCTTAATCTTCTGATTTTGTTTTGCATATTATTACTATTATATAATTATTACATTTAAACGCCAATAGATAACAGCAGGGACGTTATTTGAGGGGAGCATGGGGGGGGCGGTTGCTCCCCCTAAATTTTTATGTTAAGGAAAAAAAATAATGGTTTGAATAGTTTTAAAAAGCGTTAACCTTATTTTTAGGGAAAAAAATTTTGGATTCCGAATAATTTTTGGCCTGCTTCCCCCCCCCCCTTAAAAAATCTGAAATGACGTCCCTGGATAGCACAGTGGCGATAATCTGAAGGCCTTTTTACAAGTTTTTACCATCATTTTCGCGAAGTAGATGTGTTGCGTCAGCGTTCTTTTCTTGCGGCACCATCTGCTTGCTGAGCTCTGTCCGACGTAACATCTGCACATTTTAATCTATTTTCACATCGGATGTAGCCTTTTTTCATCAACATTATTGTAGCCGTATGAAATATTGAAAACGTCTACTTTGTCGATAGTCCGAAGCCATCGAATTGCGGTTTTGATATGTCAACGCTTTTTTGATTATGCAGCACGAATGTGTTATAACTATTATAATTGTATAATATAATACGGGTGCGATTTAAGTGTGCTTTGAAAAGATAAAGATTGTGCCTTAAAACGAATTACTTGTGCATAAGAATAATATACGATGTGCATTATTTCTGGTGCATTAAAGAATCTCGTATTGAGTATTATTTTATTTGTAGTGTGCAACGAAAAAAAAATTGCAATAATAAAGTGAGCGTTTAAAAATATGAAATGAATAATTTAAAAAAATGGGTTTTAGCATTGAAACAATCGAGAGGTGGCAACGTCAGCAAAGTAAGGTCTTCTTCCATAGATAATACAATACATCTGTCTTCTGTCAACTGTCAACATTTCCTTTTGTTAAAATTTTATTTTCATTTAATTTTAATCTCATATTAACAATTTGGTCCATTTTGATTATATTATGAAAGTTGTGAATAATGGTTGTGCGATTGGTATGTCACCCTGTTCGCGTTTGTGCTGTTGCCGATTATTTATTTATATTCATTCTAATGCACGTTTTATTCGTTTTAAGTTACATATATTTTTTCAGTGATCAAAATATTTTTTCGAATGCACACATTTCAATGCTCTTGCAGTATGCACAAATTATTTTTTTAATACTCACTAATTTTTTTAAATGCTAGGGATAAATGCACATTTATTTTATTAAATGACCCTCACTGTGCCTGCGGAGAGATCCAGGACCCGGATCATATCCTGTGGTCTTGCTCTCTGGCAGAAAATGAAAGAAAGGACTTGTTTTCTGGGTTCCCCGACCGCTTGCCTACTTTCAATATAGACCTCGTTTCCTCGAAATTCGCCTTTCGTGCATTCTGCACCTTCGCTAAGAGGGTCAGTTCGCGGAAAGACATATTTCGTTAAATTTTCCTCGCCTGGCATTCCGTATGCCCCCCCGGAAAGCAGTCCTTCGCGATTGCTTAGTTAAAATTAAATGTAAAGTTCCCAATAAATGTAAATGTGGCGCCCGTAGTTTCGCCTAGTGTTGCTGGTACCCAGCTAAGCCGGCTCAGGAAGCTGGCATAGAGTGGGGTGCATGTAACAGGCGGGATGGTGGGCTCTTATCGATTTATTTTATTAAATGCCACTTCGTGTTGTCATTGCTTGGTGGTACCTGGAACCAGGTCCAATTGCCACATGGGAAGGAACATAAGGAAACAACGGGCGCCACAAGGGACAAAAAAAAACTAGGATGTGACAATCTGTAGGAGCACGTGCTGTGCTGGGTATCCTACGATGCAGGATAAGATGCTGGGAATCCTATGATGTAGGAAGATATGAGAGAATTCACAGGGGAGATTCATGGTGGGACAAAAGGAAATTCGCTCAGAATGTTTCGAGACCGAGGGATTATGTTAATCGCGTAGTCTTCCTGAAGTTTGTATAGGGATCTGTTATTTGTGTTGCGGATGGAATTAAAGAAATTTGTGGATTGAGACTTTATAGAGTCTAGGATGGATGGAATTTTCAGGTCAGCATGTATGCGATGATTTGAAACGTATGTATTGGTGTTGTGACAGCGCCTAATTGTTACGTTCTGAAAAGTCTGAAGTGGGTTTGTGGAACGGTGATGAAGGAGTGCGTAGCCCCAGGATGGAGAGGCATATGTCATGATAGGACGAAGGAGGGTTTTGTATAGTGTGAATTTGTTTTTGGTGGAGAGCGTAGAGTCTTGCTTTAGTAAAGAAAAGAGACGTGCCCGTGTAAGAGAATGCCCATTTAAATTGTCCCCTTATAATACAGATAATATATTTTTTAAATCGCATTGAATTTGGATACTTCATATGCAAAATGCTTTGTATAATATTATACTTACAAAATTACCTTTGCATTTGTTTGTACCGCTCAAATGTCATATAATAACGTTCTTTATTGCGATTGTCGTGCAATTTCTACGACGCACCTGCTTTCAATTTAACTCTCGTACACGCTTTTATTTGCCTTTTTTCCACACCGGGAGAAAATTGACAAGGATGAATTATTGCCGTGTGTTGGGATGTTGGTGGCCGTTGGAGTGGATGTAGCTAGAGGAGGTACGAGTGCCTTTTTTCATTTGTAATCGTCCATACTTTGCACAAATGGCTTTTTGTTATTACTGCCATTATTTATAAATTACGCTCATACTCGTCGCGGTGCAAAATCGGAGGGAAACGCTTAAAAAAACGCTTTTTTTCGGAGCGCGCTCGCAAATTCACCTCTTTCAATTTTCCGTGCTAAATTTGTACGTTTGTCTGTTGTTTCAGTGTTTTATTTTTATTTTGTTTAAGTCCACTCAAAAAATTAAATTATTGCATCTATGCAATAATTTTCCAGAGGACTAACAATAAGTCTATGTTCTATGGAAAAATATTAATTTGGATTTGAATCATTAAACAAAAGCCTTTTTAATATTGCACTCGAATCCATTTTATATATTTTTCGGAAACAAGCATACAAAAAATATTATAAAATTATATTATTGAAATAAAATACATCACATATTTTTGTTTACCAAACGGTATTCAACAACAAAGCATATTTTCCTTTTTTGAATTAAACGTTTTTGTTTAACTTTCAAATACTGATTTTTGTTTGTTTTCTAAACTTTGATTGTATTATAGAATAGTTGCATAATTTCACTCGTGGAATACTTAGATTAAAATTGAGTAATAATTATTTCAAAACCTTCAAACTGATGTTTGAAATGAAAATAATCACTGATGTGCAGTCCTAAAGATTTTAATTACAAATAATACTCTCAACCAAATTTGTCACAGAAGTATCAATTATATTAAAAAAAATAAATTTACATAAAAAATAAATAATTTTAAAATGTACATTACTTTATTAATACCATTAATTTAAAATCCATATAAATACGATGTAATGCAAAAATTTTCTTGATTAAATTTTTCTTTATATATGGACGGTATACCGATGTCACGTTAATTTTATTTTGAAATTTCCTGTTTTTAGAAAAAACATTTTTTTCTTTTACTTGATCTAAATTTTTGTGATTTTCCAACCTATACGCGATAGCCCACACTGAAATTTTCAAAATCCTCCAATTGAATATGCCGCGCGCTTCAATCAGCCTCCTTCGCAAAACAAATTCCGGACCTCTCCCAACCGAAATATTTAAATAACCCGACCACAAAAAACGCGCCAATCCCTCAAGCACACACGATTAACAATTCACGCGGACCAACACCCTATTTCTTACGCCCTTTTCACCTTTCCGGACATCCGTCGAGCGACAAAAGCGCGCGCGGAACGTGCTCCTTCCGCGCGGCCATTTTTACGCCCCGCGGCCATTTTGCGGCATCCACGTGGCACAATGGCCGAATTATATCGTTAATAATTGACGAGAGGACCCGGAGTGCCGGCCAGCACCACCTGATGCGGCCATTACGTATGCACGAGGGCCGGCTGTAAAACCGCGCCCGTTCGATTCGAAGTGTTTTTTTTGCGTATTTTTGGGCGAGTTTTATTGTGTTGTTCCGTGGATGTATAATTCGGGTGTTTGACGTGTTTGTTTTTGGAATATGGGTAAAATATGGTCGTGTGGTCTGGTGCGCGATTGGTTTCCGCTTAATAGATTCTCGCTTCGGTGGTTTGCTCGGGGCGGTTTTCTTAATCCTTTTCGCTTCGGTGGATTCGCTTCGGGTCTCGAGTGTCTGTGAAACGATATTTTGTTTGTGTAAAATTATTATTATTTCAATGTTGAATAATGCGATTGTTTTTTATTATTATTTTATGTAAGCTACCGACTAGGAAATATCATTCATCGAATTGTTTTTCTTGAAAAAATAATTTTTTGTACATTATTAAGTTATTAGCTTCATATGTATGCTACTTATAAAAGTAAAGCGAAGTCTTTTTGGTGGTCTTAAATATCTATCAGAGAAAACTAGTGAAAATAATTTTCTTTGCAATTGAATCGTATTGATAATTTCAAGAACGCCAACAATTTTTTTTTGTTCAACGATTGCTTTTTATTTAGAGCACGATCGTTTTACACGTATGTTTCATGCTTATTTATTTAATTTATAAAATAAAACAAAGAAAAAACTCTTAATAAAAATAAATTTGAATTCAATAAAAAATATATTAGCCCAGAGAAACCTTTAATATCATAATATAAAATATTAAATAATTTCGCCGGGGACACAAAATAAATAAATATTGTATTACCAGTAAAATGTAATGAATTATTATTATATTAATATGTTTTAATTTTTATAATGAAAAAACGAATTCTATTTATTTATATAATATATTTATATCGGAAATGAATAGAATTATCTAGTAAATTTCCGAAAAAAAGCTTCACTTTGTACAGGAGTTTCGTTCGAATAAATTTCATGAAGTTTCGCAAAAAGTTAATAATGAAATAAATTATCGTCAGAGGAAAAAACCAACAAAGAAAATCCTCTCTTTTCTACCGAAGGAAGCGAGAATTAGTTTTTTTTTTTACTCCTTTGTCCGTATTTAAAGGGCTCAATGGTGATCCTGACGTGGATACTAAGAAATTAAGCCACTTTGTAAAGTTTATTTCTTGCTCGGCAAAAACTGACTAAAACATCTCTATTGCCGTTCATCTCCCGACCTTTTCGAACCGTCATATTTAACATGAAACTTCCGCGAACGAAACCAGACGAATAACTTGTTGAGTCCCTTGTAAAGTTATATTGCGCATTTGTGACGTCCGTAATATTTTTTTAATACGGCCGTTTTCAGCGCTCGGAAATTCTAACGGCCACTAACTCTTATCGGAAAATGTATGGGAAATGCAAAAGATAAAACTCTAAATGAATTAAGTAATGCGAGTCTCATTTTGTCGCATATAAATGAGCGTTTTGAAATTGATTTAATACGCAATTACATTTGAATAAGGGCGCCTTTCGAAAACGACGAAAAACGGGAACAAAGAGAAGAATACTGAGAAGCTAAGCCGTTTATGTTTGACGCATAGTATACATTATATATTATACTTTATAGCGTAATACAATTAATAAAAGGGCACTTAATTAATTTCGACAAACGTACTGAAGCTTGATTTTGTCCAATTTTTGTACCTATATTAATTTTCACTGTACGTTCAAGATCTAAAATATGTATATACATATTTTAATATTATATATACTTTTGAGTAAAACAATTTTTTAATATAAACAAAAACAAACCAACTTAATTTTCGGTGTGCATATTTTTAATTCTGCGATCATCGGCTTTCATGTCAATTTTCAGAATTTTTATTTTCCAGAAGGTCTCTAAATATAGATTATAATTTATTACTTACGTAACAATTACGATTATTTTCTTTTCTTTAAAAGAAACATAATTTAGTATAAACGTAATACATATTTCAAAATGTATTTACATTTTGAAATATTATTTCCACGTACATATATGAATTAATATTACTGTATGAAAAATTTATCAATCCCTCATATGTCTATTGACTGTTGAAAAATATGACAACAGTCAAATAGACCACAAATTGATAGGAAGCTTTTATCTCTTTTCCATTTCATATTCATATTAAATAAAACCAGACAAAAATATAACTCGAATTACAAATAATAACTTCATATTTACTCTAAAAATTCTGTTCACTTCGGAATAATATTAAACCTACTCAAACATATCGGACACAATGCGAATTTCGCGCAAACATTCTCATATTATTCGACCGGAAATTTTCAATATTTCCCCTCACACAGAGAAAATGCACTCGCCATTTTAATGCGGGCATTGCGTGATCGGATAATTGATTCGCCATTCACCAGAATCGCCTTTTCCGTAATTGGATTTTTCTCGATAGCGTGCCGTATGCGGATCGGCAACGAAATTTCATAAATCACCCGCAGCCTTCATCGATCAAAATCGATCCTGCTACGTTCATTAAACGCTCCGTTTTTAGAAAGTAAGATCTGTATTAAGTAAGCGATCAAACACGGGTAGAATCAGCGGATTTTCGCGTATGTAAGTAATGGCGTAATTGAATTCTTCCGTCCCTTTCGCATTCGTTCCTTTTGACTCCAAAGGAGGAATCTGTGTTTAATGGATATATCCGTGGAAAGCCGACCGACGCACTAATCAAGATTACACACCGGGACGCACACGTTATTAAATTTCGAAGGAAAAAAATCACTTCATGAAGGTGGGCCGAGACTGAACGCGAAATTTAACATTGCCTGCTCTCTCATCTGGAATGCACGTCCTCATAAATTTTCATGAATTCCAAAGGAAGCTTTCTTCGGCGGATGGGGAGCGGCCCGTCTCGCTTTCCAGAAATTTTATATTATCTTTTTGGATATTAATGTTCGTCCGTCGGTCGCGGCTAGATGGCGGACGAGAGGTGAACGGGGAAGCTTTTTAAATGGTCGCTTTTCCCGCCCATAAGTCATCGTAGAATTTAATTTAACCGCATATTCCGGTGCGGGGTAAAAATTGCGAATTTTGACGACGGTCCGACTCGACTCCTCTCTGAGGATAGTGCTTTTGCGGTTTTAATTGGACGAGATGGAAATTCAAACGGTGCTTTTTTCGATGCAGTCTTGGTTGAAGTTGTGGGTTTCTGCTTCCGCAACATTCCTGTTGAAATATCGCTGCGGTGTCGTATTAAATTTTTTACTTTAATAAAAATGTAATATTTTTATCTTCTGATTACAATATACATCAAATTAAATCAATTTTACATCTTTTTATATTATATATTAATTTTTTTATGAATGATAATCTACCTATCTATCAATATATATAAAACTCAAACGGTGTATGTAAGTATGTATGTATGTATGTTTCCAATAAACTCCTAAACCGATAGACGAATCTTCACTAAATTTGAAACTTTGAAACGCGGAGAAACTAACAATAAGTAAGCATTCAGTTTTTTAATATCGTTTCGCATTTCAATTTTTTTTTTCAGTTTTTTTTCTATCTTTATTTTCAGAGTCCCGAGCAACGCCGGATACAAGCCGCTATAATATTATAATATTAAAAAAGTTTGATTTTGTTTGATTTTGTTACTTTTGATTTCTTATATTTCTTACTTATTTATACGTATTCTATCTTGAAATAACCCAATAATAAATTGAAAAAAAAATTTTGATATTCCCCTTTTCAGTGACAAATCATCGATTCGATTAATCTCACATCTACAAAAAAAATCATACCGATCTATTTAATAAAACATATACTTTTTAAAATAAAACGTACTAGAAAACTTCAAAGCGTCCACAAACCCTCAAACAAACAAACAAACAATAATTTATTCGTACACAACAATGATAAATTCAAAAGCCTCCCTCTTAACCAACGGAAACATTTTTTTCCCCATCCGTTCGCAGAAACGCGACAAAGAGCGCCCTCCCCGATACGGCCCTCCTTCGATTATACGTCGTAATAAATAAATGCGCCATTGTTTATTTTTAAATGCCGGTCGCAAATGAATATTCATCCTTTCTAGGTGTGTTTAATTAACTTCGAGGCGTCGCACCGCGTATTATCATTATTCACGACGATAAACATTATGAATTTCATTAGGCATCGGCGTCTTCTTCATAAATATTAATATGAAACGCGGCTGAAACGAGACGAATCTCTGAACTCGCTCCTTACCCCTTGTGTATTGTGCTATATTATATATATATATATATATTCAAATTTATTTCGATAATTGAAAATTTCGGTATGTTCGAATATTTGTTTTTATTAAAGTTGATGTTAGTTTTATTTTCATCGTATAAGATTTCGCTCTCTTTCGGATGGAAATACATTCGACAGGGTTATAAAATTATATCTTTTCGTTAACGCAACAAGAAAACAAATTCTAATTAGAGATTTAAAGTAAATTTTTATCCATCATTAATTTGACGATTTAAAATTAATAAATTTTTACTTAAGTGTTAAATAATTACGTATTATCCGCAAAGATTCAAAAATAAAATAAATCAATAGTATAGGCCCGTCTGACACACTGGTTTTATTTTATTTTATATCTAATTGTAAGTTAAGCAAATTGTATGTAACATATTGCTTGGTGCTTGAATGCTAGGCAATTAAATAGGTTGCGATGTACACAAAGAGCGATGGAAAGACGCATGCTAGGCATCTCACTGAAAGATCGTAAGAGGAATGAATGGATACGTAAAATGACTAAAGTCACTGACGTGATCGAGCGTGTGAATAAACTAAAATGCCAATGGGCAGGTCATATTGCACGAAGGGAAGATGGGCGCTGGACAAGGAAAATTCTGGATCGGTATCCAAGAGGCGTTAAACGTCCGCAAAGAAGGCCGCGTGGCAGATGGGTGGACGAAATTCGTAAGATGTGTGGTGTCGCATGGACGAGAGTGGCTCAGGATAGGAATTAATGGAAGAGTATCGGGGAGGCCTTTGTCCTGCAGTGGACGTAAGTGGGCTGCTGATGATGATGATGATGATTATTATGATGATGTAACATATACAATAGGTGGAAACTCAAAACTGTTTAAAATAGAGAAAATTTCTATTTTCCACTAATTGAAGGTTATCTTCGTTATGTTACATGAGAAAAAATTCTCATTGGAAACATTGTTTTACGATAGAACTTATATGGATTTTTTTTGACAAAGTTTAAAGGCCTGTTTGTTACGCACAAGGATAAAGAACAGCCGTCACACAGAACTGTTCCATCTAACAATCACTTTCACCAACTCCCTCGTAAACCGCTTAAACTCAACAGCTAGCCCATCAACACTCAAAACTTCAGGCAAACTATTTAAACTCCACACAACACCATGCAGGTCGCACGCCTCACTAATACCACGCCGACAATCCTCAAACAAACGACAGTCAAACAACAAGTGTGACACATCCTGCTTAGATAACCCATCACAGCAGCAAGCATCACTAACAGCCAGACGGAAACGAAAGAGGTAACCTCTCATCGTCCCATCACCCGTCAGGACCTAAGCCAACTCAAAGCCAACCTCGCAATGCGTCCTGAACCTGGCCGCATCTATGACCGAAGGGAAAAACAACTTGGTTGTGCCACCCTGAGGAACAGACCTATACAGGGTATCCCGCTCAATGAGCAATCGCTGCTTAATCCACCCCCTGACGTACGCCAGTGGACAGGCACTGTAGGAAATAAGAGCTGAGCTGTTCCCAGTCTTACGAGCCTTCTTGTCGACCTTCTCATTCCCCACAACACCCGAGTGACCCTTTACCCACTGAAACTCCACTACCGTGTCAGCAGTGGAAAGCCTACCCACTGACTCCCGGATACCGACAATCAGAGGGCTGACAGACCTCACATCGTTCACTCCAAGCAAACAAGATCTGCTGTCGGTAAGAATCACGAGAGAGCCACAATTGACAGGCAAGCTTATATGGATTATGATGATTATAATCTACTGGTGCTGCGTTGCACTCTACCGGCGATATGTTCAACGTAAATAATATTTTGATTTACTCGTTTCTTTGGGGATTTACGGAAATCTTATTAAGATTACTATAATTAATACTCGTCACGTTTTATTCTGAAAAAAATCGTGTTAAAATAATGCATAATTACACAGAAATTCTTCATTGCAAATATGGAAGTGGAACAGCACGGTGAAACACTTGTACGATTACTTGACAAATCATTTGTAATACATAGTATATGTTTTCAAGATAAACAAAGGGTTAATAGAGGTAGACCTATTCCAAACATTTCTATAAACACGAAAACAAAAAATTATACTCATCACTTTAAAACAGATTATTATAATTTTTCAAAATGGTCGACTGCATGTAAATCAAGAAACATGATGCTCGATGAAACAACAGTTGCAAGTCTGTTTCAGCTTTTTACTATATTTCGAAATTTAAATTATAGTGATATTCAAGAAAGTTTTCTAGGTTTTTCAGATGTGAGCAAAAATCGTTCAGCTGTAGGCCTATGTAGGCCTATGTTTTTAAAGTACTTGAAAAATTTCAATGTGCAGATAAACTAGTAGCACAAAAACATGATGGGGCCGCAATATTTTCTGGTTATTTATTGTTGAATGGATTGCAGTCGCTTGTGAAAATGAAGTGTCCGAATGCAATTTTTATTCATTGCTATGCACATCGACTAAATCTCGTACTATCTCACAATCCGTCTGTAAACTTTATAAAAGAAAGCAATTTTTTTTTTAAATTGAATGGTTTTCCAATTTTTTTTTCACATTCAACTAATTGTAAGCGCATGAATTCATTAATTGAATTCAATGTTAAAATACGATTTCCAACTGTATCTAATACAAGATGGAATTACAACTCCAGAATTGTTATTAGAGTGTATGCAAAAAAAACAAAAATTTACTTGAAGAAATTCAAAATCGAAGAAATTCCTATGATATGGTAATTAAAAAATTCCTATAAAAAGACAATAGAAGGATTGCTCTTGCATACAAGAAAAACTTTTTAAAAAATTCGCACATATGTTTTTTATTTAAAATTACAAATAAACATGTTTTTTATTATTCCTGTTCCCTTGAATTAAAAGTCACGGCACGCCACTGGTATGTATGTATCCAATAAATTCCTAAACCGATAGACGAGTCTTCACTAAATTTGGCAAGCATTCGGTTTTTCAATATCGTTTCGCATTTCAGTTTTTTCTATCGATCGGCATACAAATTATAATATAAAATGTGCCGGCGTCGCGATTGATCGTGACAATAATTACAATTGGTCGTCAACAATCGGTACACAATTTATTTTTACAGAGTCCCGACTCTATATACATATATGATAAAAAACAAAATAATATAATGTAATATATTTGATTTATCAATAATAATAGTTAATATAAGTATGTAAATGAGAAAAAAATCTTAGTCACTAATGCAATTATTTATCTCAAACACATATGTATGTATTTATTGAAAAAATATATATAAAACACAACAATTACTTACAATTAACTAACAAACGGTACAAAATCTACTCAATTTGCATAGAAACATACTTGACAATCTACTGGGCAAAATATGGTTTATTTATCGCACAAATGCTCGGATGAATAATTATAGCTGGAAGCTCTTCAGATCCAACTATTTCGAGTGCAGACCCCGAACTGCTGAAATCCTCGGATTATTCCAATGTTAAAATGTTAATCCTCTTTTTCGACGGCAGCCGTAATTAAAACAATTCCGTGTTCTTCGAGTTGTTTCGACAATGGCGCCTGCGAAACGTATAATCTTTTGCTTTCGCGCACTCGCGCAAACGAAACGATTTCGATTTATTTAAATTAAAAATATGTACGTTGAATTTCGGCTGATTGTGAGTTTAATTTGTACACCGACATTCAACAATCGCCGAATTATTTCCAGCTTTCCCGCATTTCTATTATTTCTTTGCGTATATATTATATAATATAATATTATATTATATTATATTACATAGTTATATAGTAACTCTTATAATTAATATTTCGGGAATCTCATTATTTGCCAATTAGAAAAAGCTATTCTTAAATATTCTCATATCTTGGAAATCAGGATCAGTATAAAATATACATTTTACTTATATCAGGCTTGTCTAAAGGGCCACCACGGTGCAAAAGCGGCCCCCACTTTTCACACAAAAGCAAACATAACAAACAGCATTTATTCCGAAATGTACTCATCGAAATAGTTTTATAATGAAAATACATAAATAATTTTATTAATATTTTAATACTTATTACGTTTTGAATTTACAACAATTGAAATTTTGAGATTTGAAATTTGAAATTTGTAATTGGCCCCCGCATACTGAAATTTTGGACAAGCTTGGTCTATATAATTCATATCCCTGAAATATTTCTTTTTAATTTCTGATTAATTATACTAAAAAAATTAGACAAAGTCTATAAATTAATTTTTTTAGTAATCTGATTGTGATGGTTTTTTTTATACGAAAAGATCGCATTATAAGATTTAATTGATCAAAAAATGACCATTCTTATGTTATATACGAGTAAAAGCTCGACAATTACTCGATATTTATTTTTTTTCATTTTTTTTCAAGCATACTAAAACCGCACGCACGTGTCGCATCACAAATTCAATTTGCATAAGAATGTAAATGTTAAACCATCCGTGGTTAATTTTTTATGATTTCGAATAGGTTTTTAGCGTGACTGTGTCGGTTTAAAAAGGCAATGCGAACGAAATAATTTCATTTCGATGCATAATTCATCGAAAATTCAACTTCTGAAACGGGGAAAATTTTAATTTTAATCAACGATCAAGAAACGATCAACTTTACAACTATGAATATTATCGGAATCGATGAACTATTAAATATCTATTAAACCAACAACTATTTTTGATAAATCTAATTGAATCGGAAACGTCAGTAAAAAAAATTCAATCATAAATTATAATAATCGTATTATCGTTTACACTTCACATCGATGCAAATACGAAATGAATGAAATCTTTCAATTTTTGATGCAATATAAACGTTGAATTCTGATTTTTTTTTTTACAAAATCAAATATTATAATAAATATAATCTTATTATTTGTGTTTATATTTTAAATAATAACTCATATCGAGAGGCACATACAAATGTGATGAACAATCACTTGTTAGACAAAAACCGCATTATATCATACATAGCACCGTATTTCTAAGAGAAAATTCTCCCACGAAAACGGAATGAGAATTTTAATTGAATTAAGGCGTATTCTCTTTGTATTTTCGTAGACATTAATTAGCAACGAGGGTTGTTTGGGTTGCTTTAACGCTCTCAATTATACATCATTTATTGTTCGTCAACGTTAAAAACACATGAGTTTCATATGACATACAATTAAAAAATCGCCAATGTTATTTTTTTCGGCAAATATTTATTTATATAATAACTTTTGTAACTATTGGTGAGCATCTCAAGCACGGAGTAAAACAATTTCTCAGCTCAGCGGTTCCCAACCTTTTTTGACTCACGTACCACTTGGTAGTACATTACGCTAAACCAGTGTTTCTTAACCATATTTAAAGAATCGCCCCCTTTACCACAGTAAAATTATCCAGCGTCCCCCCCCCCCCTACAAAAAAAATTACTCTCTTTTCTATGTGTGTATTTTATGCAATGATTTTCTTTACAAATAAAAAAATATAAGAAAAAAAAAATAAAAAACACGATTATTTTTATAAACATTATGTATTAAAAATTTAAAAACGCCTCGCCAGACCAAAAAACGCCCACAAGGAGGTGGTGGCACCCCGGTTAAGAACCACTGCGCTAAATTGTACCACCCAGAACCGTAGCAATTGTGTTGGCGTTTCTCTATTATTTTTTTTTTTCATTAAAAAATATTTTTTTTCATTAATTATACAAGAATTGCCATCAAAAACTAAAAAAAGAATTTTTTTCTTACTATTATACAAATGTACGGCGACAAGGAAAGTAAAGAAAGAAAAATCATGCTCCTGAGCAAATTGTTAATTACAAAACATATGTTTATTTTTTATATTTGAAAATCATGAATTCCTGTGTGTCCACAATTACTGATTTTTTTTTTCCACGTACCACCAACTATCAACCACGTACCACCAGTGGTACGCGTACCACAGGTTAGGAACCGCTGTCTTAGCTGATAAATATCGGAATTTCAAGAGTTGGCACTGGCTATGCAGTTCTCAACGGCACTGGCAGTTCTCAGTTGGCACTGGCTATGCAGTACGTGGCGAGTTAAAATAAATTCACAGAAAATAAAACTATTCATAAACAAAAAACGGTTACTCCTACCATAATATTAAGCTTCATACAATATTCAGCTTTGCAGTGGTTTTAAGGAAGCAAATATCTTTATTCCATGGACTAACACGACAATTGTTTAGTGCGTATTTCAGTTTCGTTTTCGTACCCTAGTTTTTAAATTTGGTTAAATATTTACATATTTAATACGTCAATCGAAAGGGCTTTAAACAGAGATGTTTTTACAAATGTTTTTATCAGTGCGCAAGTGCGAGATTTTGGACTTTTTCTTAGAAATCAAAAAAATATCAATAACTCGAAAACTATAATATTTTAGATTAAGGTATATTTACTTTAAAATATTCCAAATGATATGACCTATCTCCCTTTAAAAGCTTTGCACTCCGTTGCAGAACACCCTGTATGTTAGTAGAATCAATCTACTGATGTATTACTTGTAACTTAACATAAGTGACCAACATGAACCTTTTATACATAAATCTAATATAAAGACTCAATTCTCGTCCTTCCATACACAATAAAAATTCCCAAAATTTAAATCACTATAAGCATTAAAAAAAAAACCTTTCTTTTAAAAACTATCCCACTTACATATAGCTTCGATACATTTCACAAAACCAAACCATCGACCATTTCTAACAGGCACACATTTTTTATCCATAAACTATTATAAATAACTGTTGCTCTCCCTCAAAACGGCCATCGTATGAATATTCAACATGACACGCCAGAAGTTAGTTCTCGGTTAAGTCCTTCAGGAATTCGGTTATAAAACTCGTGAGTCCTGCGGAACTATAATAGTATTCCGATCACGATTCGGATCATTCGAAACGCTCTCGATACGTATTAAGGGTTTAGCCCTTTCGCGGCGATCGCCCTAGAGAATGCGCAGGGTGATTTATGCAGGATTCGCGATCGTTAAAATGATGGATCATATCGAGGAGAATTGTGTGTCGATTCGATCAGTGCGGTTTTATTGGGTGTTTAAGGGTTTTTGCTGAAATATGTATGTATTAGAAAAAAATTTTTTTTATAGATTTTGCTGATGGGAAATGCAAGTTGCAAAGGGTAAATATATGTATAATAGTGATTTTTTTTTACTGTTTGATTATTAGATGTGTACTTTGAAAGTTTTCCGATTTTCATTCAGTGATGTTGAAAGGGTGCATTATAACTTCATGGATTCATGATGAGCTATTATCGTCAAACATTCACTTTGATCGTATCTAACTAATAGGTCGTATGAACTTTTTTATCATATTATATTATACTAATATTGATTTTATTATAAAACTTTTTCGATATTCCACCAAAACATTTTTCCCTATTTCATATATCCACTGCATAGAAATAAAAATGAAGAAAATTTCTCAAATAAAAACCATATCTTTTATCAATCTATCGACTGCATCTCTTACCACTTAACTTCAAAGATCGACGAGAGCTGGTACATTTAATATCGTTCCTTCATTGACTCAGTTATCATACCAGTCTATAAATTGTTCACTGCAAGTAAAGACCTATCCGAAATTCATTTTAAGTTCGAACTTCTTTTATAGGTACACTACTACGTAATATTAAAGGGAAGGTAATTTTAGATTAATTTTGACTCTTTTCAAATGGTCTCAAACAACAATACGCATATTCATATACAGACTGCATCACTTGTTACATACATAAATTCAGTTATTAATGAGTACATGTGGTGTGGACAACGAAACAATAACCGCTATTGAACTATTACTATATTTATTATATGTGCCCTTAATTATGAAAGTGGTCTAAGTCCACGTCCGCTCATTTCGAGATATTTAAAGGTTTGCGTTTGAAGTGATTAAAAAATATTTTTCTATTACATAATGCTATGTTTTACAATTTATTTAATCTACTGAATTTATTTATTTTTTTGATATATAAATTTAGCATGTAGCTTATAAGGAAATACAAAATTTTAACTTATTTCCTATCACAATTCTCAATTAGGAAAATTCTCTATTTTGCTCTACAATTGGTTGTGTTTGGTAAAATTTAACAAATGATAACATATTTAATGTTAGAAAATTGTAGTGTATTTTTAAAATAAAAAAATCAGGTTTATTTTGTAAATTTGAAGTACTAAGTGAAAGAAGTGAAAATTTTTAGGAAAATCATAAAATAAAAATATACGATTTTTCAAACCTATTTTTTTATATTGTTTCTTTGTACATATTATAAGTTGATATTTAGTAAATACCTAGTTAATAAGCTATAATAATCGCTAATAATTGATTATTTGTAAAAAATCAAAACAGTCAAAGATATTGACGCTTTTGTCTGTTCCAATGTGGAAAGCGTGGCTAATATCGTATATTTTGTAATAAAAATATCTCACTATGTAAAATTTTGCAAATAATAACATATTCAGGTTAAAAATACTCTAAAGTATACTTCTAAAAAAAATCTATATTTATTTTGTAAATTTGAAGTACATAAATCGTACAATGAAAAAATGCTGTTTTTATAATCTATTTTTTTTTTAAATTATAAGTTGATATTTAGTAAATAGCTATTTTATAAGCTATAGTAACTGTTAGTAATTGGTTATTAAAAAAAAAATTATAACCAATGATATTGACGTTTTTGTTAGTTCCCGTTTGGGAATCGTGGCAGTAATGCCATGTAAAAAAATTTCATTATGAAAAATTTGTTAATTCAGTTGCGTGTATTAAAAATGACAGCATAATTAATATTATGATAAAAAAATTTTTTTTAGAAAATAAATTTTGGACCATTATCAAAATAAATGCAAGCTATGTTATATTCCGTAGATCGTCGTATCTTTCACTGAATATAACTTTTCCAATTTTTCAAAATTTGAATTTTTTTCGTATTATAATATATTAGTTTAAGATTACATGCCTCGAAATAATTGAAAAACTCATTTTTTTTAATTTTTGTGACTTACAATTAGACCACTTTCATAATTATGGGCACATGTAAATAACCAACTTCCACATTTCTATTATATCTGCGATAACGCTCATAACAAAATTCATTATAATAATGCTGCATGCAATTAAATCAAATAATCGAAATTGTTACTATAACATATCTATTTTTCGATTCAAAACCAATCACAATAAACAATTTCAATAAATGTCTGGTTTTATTTGAAACGATTTTACAAACTACATTTTCTATTTTCCCATCATACAATATCAAAAAACCACACCTGCAACTGTCATTCAATTCATTTTACGAACATAGTTTCGATTAATAAAATACATACATATAGATCACAAAACATACCATTCAAACCCCTATCCAATCAAACAAATAACCCCAAATCCGAAACTCCCACCTCGACCTATGCACCCAAAGCGCATCCCCCCCCCCCGCACGCATCAACAAACCCGAACCCTCCGGAGAACAGACACTCGACCCCATGCCACCCTCAACCACCCACCGCCCACCCCAGAAGCCTTGATTTGGGTTCGAGAGCGTCACGTCGGCTCGTTAGCGGCACGCGTGACGCGTGACGTCCACTGACACGCGAGGATTATGTGATATTACCCGCGTTTTCTACCGTTTGACAACCTTAATCCTTCATCCTGATTCATCCCGAGTCGTTGACAATCGATTTTGTAAAAGGGAGTTTGAGCGGTTTCGATGACTGTCCAAAATTCGCTTACAATTAGTTTCGATGGCGGATTTGGGTTCGGTAGCGATTTGGGTGGGATGGGATTTTGCTCATTTCGCAAATTTTAATTTATTTTTATGTAAATAACATATGTTGTAACAACCTTTTCCGGCTGTCGGATGCTGATGCTGTCGTCTACTCCTGCAGCCATTGACGTCTGAAGGCAGGTATATGATCTCAGGGGCTCAAATAGTGAAAATAGGGGTTGTCGAGTCGATGACACAGCTTTTATTCAAAATATAAACATACAAGCTTATTTATATTTACAATCATATATTTTATTAATTATATTTGTAATACATGTAATATTTTTTAATAGAATGTAATTATTAATAATTTTATCGAAATTTGAAACCAAATATATGGAATGTTAAAACGGATGCAATTTTTACTTGACACGACCAATCACGGGTATCATAAATTTATAATTTTTATGATTGAAAGTCATATTTTAAAAACATTTAATTTTTATATATTAATATTTCTTGACTTCACAAAGCCTCCCGCCGAGGTGTTTGTGTAAGCCCTGCGAGCGTGACAAACGATCCACCCAGTCCATTAATATTGAGATCAGAAGTAAAAAATATTTTTTTTTAATTTAGAAAAATACAAGAGCAGCCGGTGGAAGTCGTCCAAAGCGACCAAAAATTCAAAAGTCAGCAGGAAAGGTTATGGCATCCGTATTTTGGGACGCGCATGGTATTTTCCCAGTGGTAATGCCCATGGTAATGCCCAGTGTCACAAGTCAGTAAAAATTAAATTAAATGAATTAAGCTTCGAATTGCTTCCCCACTCACAGTACTCTCCATATCTGGCCCCTAGCGACTACTGGATTTTTGCAGACATCAAAAAAATGCTCCAAGGAAAGAAATTTGGCTCGAATGAAGAAGTAATTGCCGAAACTGACAATGAAACCTATTTTGAAAGCAAAGACAAATCATTATATAAAAAAATGCACCGAAAAGATAAAGGAGCGTTGGAATTAATGTATTATATCACTCTTGAAGGAGAGTAACATATGTTGAGTCGAATTTCTAAAAAAATATTGTTTTTCTTATTTTTAGTTAGGCCGAAGGCTTATTGAGTGATATGCTACATGCACTTCATTCTATACCAACAACATTAGCTAATTACCAACAACTTACACTTCCATTCACTGACATTCTTAGCTACTTTTACATTCACCGGGAACTCTACTATACATTTAATTTTTTTTAAACCAATCAAGAATAACTGATTTCCTACTCAAACTCTAATAAAACTATTACGAACACCAATTCAAAAATACAAACAAAAAAATCCAAATCCAAATCCAACATTCATCATAAAACGAAAAATCCATTTCCCTATCAAAAAACGAAAACTGATTACACCCACGACACAAAAACACAACCTAATTACAGCAAAAAGCCCAATAGAAACCGACCCGCCACTTCGCACAAGCGGAGTTATGCACGTTCGCGAATTAGCGAACGCGCACGGGCGCACGCTCGCGAACACACGCGCACGCTTGATTTATGGTGTCCGTTGGTGAATTTTTCATTTGGCGAGTCGTCGAGCCGCCGTTTTCCCGCGGTTTCGCCGAAACGTAAACCAATCAGTCGAATCGATAGGCCGCATTTGTATCGCGGGGGCAATTTCGGCGGCCGGCGCCGACGCATAAATCAAGCAGGCCCTCGTCCCCTTGACTGGTGGTATGGGTCATCAAGATTGGCCCTTTTCAGGTATTATTGCGTTTTGTTTCAATGGTCGCGGTTTTGTTTTGATGTTTTAGTATGGGTGCGATTTAACTGTGCATTAAAAATAAATAAATTGCGCCTTAAAACGAATCGCTTGTGCATTAGAAAAATATACGATGTGCATTATTTCTGGTGCATTAAAGAATCTCGTATTGCACATTATTTTATTCATAGTGTGCAATAGAAAAAAAATTTCGTGCAGTATAATGTAAGCATTAAAAAAATATGAAATGTGCAATAGAATGAATAGTTTGTGCATTCAAGTGACAGTAGGTGGCAACGTCGCCTTTCTCTATAGGCAATACAATACAACTGTCAACTGTCAAAGTGTCAATGTTTACATTTGTTTACGTATGAACAGAACGACAGAACGTTATACATTTTAACAATTTGGTCCATTTTTGAATCAATGTTAATTTTGTTTGAATTCGGTTTGTTGCGAATAGATTCTATTATGAAAGTTATGAATAATGGTCGTGCGGTCGGTATTTTTTGTCCTGGTCACATTTGCTATGATGCCGTCATTTACTTACATTCATTTTAATGCACGTTTATTTATTTTAAGGTACAGATAATTTTTCGAATGCACACATTTTAATGCTCGTGTTAAATGCATACATTATTTTTTTGAATGCACATTCATTTTATTTAATGCCCAAGTTTGATGCACAATTAATTTTTATGAATGCACGGTTAAATTGTTCCCTTTTAGGGTTTGCCATACTTATTTTGGAATTACGTGTGAAAATTGGTGGTTTTGTTTTCATTTCAGGGCTAGTTTGAAATTTGAAGAATGTCTGAAATGTATTTTAGCTAGTGCTGTGCCAATGTGAGAACTGTGATATGAATGTTCGGCGAGAACTTTGAAAAAAGAGTAATATTGACAAAATGCAGATATACCTATTTCTTTTTTATACCTATTTCATTAAAAATGAAACATATTGTTTTCCCTCCAACATAGTTTATTTAATTAATGTTTCTCTCAACGTCTTGAAAAGATTCTCATATTTTCTCCAATCAAGAAATTAGTTTTCAATTCATTCATTTTAATTAATTTTCCGTTTTAAGGAAGCAGCCATTTGACCCCGCGATACATTTCTTTCGTGAAAAATACAATATGATCTCTCGAATGGACAATACTCTCCCCGCGTCGCAAAAATTACGATAAATCGATATAATGATATAATAAACACGTATAAGAACACTACGGCGATGATAATCATTCGAAAAAAACGCGAGCTTCCTTTGAACGTCAACGATTCGAAAAAAAAATGAATGGCAAAGAACAAATGCCGGCGTATGTACGAGTATGGCGGCCGTACAAATTCAAAATCGGAAATAGGCGTTTTTGTGAATTTTTTTCTTTCTTATCATGCATTTTTCGAATTTTAAAAGTACGCGGGTCGCGGTAGGAACATTTTTTAACATATCTGACGGAATTTGGGCAAGATTTAAACCCTAGTTACTTTTTCTATGAAGGACAAAAATGGTTTCAGACAGACAGACAGACAAATTTTTATACTTATAATAATATATATTTAGATATAAATAAAAGAATATTTTGCATTAAAGGTACATTAATTAATTTGCATAATAAAACATTGTATTTATAACTAAATCTAGATAAAAACATCTAAATTTATGATATTTTATTCTTATTGTAAAAACAAACTAACAAGCTTAAAACAACCACAGTAACAAATTATTTATCTTCTAACTATGTTAACAACAAATGATACTATCTTACAATTAGATCTGGTCAAGTTATTAAATATTAACACAATGTGTTAATATTTAATTATTCTCTCGATCAATTTGCAAAACAACGGTAATTTTCTGTAAAACACATCCTTCTAATTTCCCGCAAAAGACAACATGTTGCACACAAAGCGGATTCATGAAAATGCATCTGCTTTATGTTCGATAGGATGTGAACGAATTCGATTTTGTATAAATAGTCTTGTAGGTCTTTCTGGGAAATGAAGTTCTGCCCTCATCTCCAACCGCATTGAACTTTTGTAATGTCATAATTCGATTTGGGAAGCAGTATAATTCCAGGCTGCACTGTCTCAAATTGAATTATACGGTCGCATTGTACGAAGTATTGAATAGTGTAAATTAAAAAAGGTTCCTCTGCTTTTGGTACGTGGAAAATTTAGATTTCGATTTAGATTTGATTTAAGATTTATCTCGACATATGTTAGTTCTCATAATTAAGTAAAGTTTGTAATTATTTTTATAATTTAGTGGTGGTCAGGACCTCTATGGATCCGCTCTCTGGCTACGGCCGTACGATATAAAAAAAAACCCAACATCAACAATAAAACAATAAATCTCTTATTTAAAAAAAATCATTAAAATCATCAGAATTACGCGCACATCCTTGTACGTAAACGCCATCCGTTGCAGAGTGAAAATTTAACTACGTAATTGTAAGTCTCTCCCCCCCTTGAAGCAATATAACGTCACTTCACGCGCCAACTTTGCGATGCTCTAAATGCGAATGCACGTCCGTGCACTCTCACAAATCCCAACTGTTTTTCGCGCGCACGATTTCGCCATCCGAATTGCAAAATATTATATCTCGCCGGTTAGTCTGAAACCGACAGATCTGACCTTGCATGATATTTGAATCTCGGGAAAAATGTGCGGAGGGCGAAATGTATCGGGGAGATTTGTCTGCTTCAAAATCAAACGTTTCGGTTGTGCGGGGGTGGGGTGTGCGATGGTTTTTCGTTTAGGGTTGTGTAGGGTCGCTAATTCTGTCGCGCCGAAATAAAGGACATTTTGAAATATACAGCGATGGATTAATTTTACCAGGGGACCGAAACATCACAAAATTTTCGAGTTCCCTATATAGGACTGGGTTCCAAACTTATTCCCTTCACTTCACTTTTATGATATCTCACCTAAAAATTATTTTGAACTTTCCAAACTAAAGCCTAATGTAAAAAATACATGTTTTTAAATTATATTTGTCCTACCAAACGTTCAAATTACAATTATAATATAAATGACATTATTTTTTATCTGTGAGAGATTTTCAATTCCAAATTTCAAAAATAAAGGAAATTTGACGTTTTTCTCAGATTCAATAAATAAATGACGGTTAGCAAACCGGCTGTGTGTTGAGTACAATGAATTGTTACTTTTTCAACCTTTTTATTTCAATAGAAGTGTGTGAATGGAGGTGTTCACACGTTTCAGTTGTCAGCGCCATCTATGAGTGAAATGATTGATATGAGATTCAATACCTATGTATGGACTCGTATATACATTTAATAATATTGATATTTATACCTCGACGGGTACTCGACGTTCATTCATTTTAATTTTAAATAAATTTCTATCTGATGTAAAATATTTCTTGATGACATCTATGTATTGAATGAAAAATAAAAAGCTCAATTTTTTCAGTTGTGTAAAATTGGTGCAAATGCTATGGTTCAAAGAAATGAAAATGAAAATTGAGAAATAAATATTAATATTTATGGTTTAACCTAGGAGTCGGTTAACTTTAAAACATCAAAACTTTAATGTAAAAATTTGATGTTCGACGGGCCAGATAGCAAACTCGAAGATATTTATATGAGTAATTCTACTCAAAGTGCAATAATAAAACTGATTTAAAATTTTAAAAAGTTAAAACTGATCGATCTAAAAATATCTTTTAAAGCTGAATCCGGACCGCGGGCCGGAGTTTGCCGATACCTGGTTTCATTCTGATAATACTAACTTTGTTATAATATCTACAAATTATCAGATTCAATATATTAACAGTTTAGTTATTGTTTATGGATTTTTTATTTTAAAAAGTAACGATCTGAAAATATTTAATGCCTGTTACTTAATACATCTTCAATCTTTTGTAAAAAGCTCTTTTTATATATTTATTTGGAGAAAATTATTAAAAACTACGGTTTATCATTATCCGAACATTTTATTTGAAGTTTCAAAAAAATGCATTATTTATATTTAACATTACAGTACAGTAATTTATTATATGGCATAGGCGACATACGATCTTTTAAAGTGTATGATTATAACACAAACAAATACCTACTTCAAGGTATACAATTTCTAGTAAAAACATTACTACAATTCAATTTAATATTGCTCCATCGTTTAATAAGGAAATTCTTTAAATATTATTCAAAACTCTCATCAGAGCAAATAGAATTGAATAATTATTATGATCAAACAGTTTTCATGTCGAAAAAGTAATTTCTCTTTGAACTACAGGACAAAAACATTTTATCGTGCATTTCGAATCTGCAAAAAAAACCAACAATTTTTTCGTTAATATACGAATATGAATCTAAGCATATAAAAACATAATAATTAAAATAAATTTAAAACTTACAACAGTAAATAGCGTAATAACTTAACAAGCTAACTTTGGCTAGTCTGTGGTGTTTCATCCTTACTAAAATATTCATATTTAAAGCGCATGTACATAACTTTCGTTCTGTCCCACCAATTTTCAAAGGAATCCAAAGCTGGCCGTACGTCGAGATTAGCAAATTGATAAGTTTTGTCAACATCACCTCCATCATAATAATCAATAACATATCTAACATCTTTTCCGCACCGATCAACGATCCAGTCGTGTCTATCGAAAGGCAATTCATATCTACGGAAAAATAAAAATTCGATTACATAAAAAATACACTAAAAACAATCATTCACATAGCAAAAACTATGTACCCCAATAATTGACGTATACGAGCTCTAGGACTATACTGTGTAGCTTTCCCCCCGAAGCTTTTCAACCTTGGATTGGAACATTCTCGTGCGTGTAGCGCTTCCCATTTAAGAACTTCTTTCCAGGCCTTAAAATACTCACATAATAAAAAACACAAAAAATTGACACAAAACTCATAAAAATCATAAACACCTGTTCATTATTCGCATTGTGGATTTTGATTATATCGGCCATATCCTTCTCTTGGATCTGATCGTCTTTCCAACGCCATCCTTTGCGAAGCATGGCGTTCCAGAACATCTGCTGACTGGGATACACCCAAAATTCACTAGTCCCATCAGGCACGGCCCGAGGAATAGTCGAAACCTGACGATCGGTCGGCAGAGGAAACGGTTGATCTGGAGCAGGCTGTTGATTGGCAGGAGGCATCTGCGAAGCGACACCGATCATACGTAACACGTGCGAAATTATAAAAAATTATAATTATAATGAGGAAACTGAATACACACCATGTTATAGGGGTTAATGTCATCTTTACCATCGTGTTTGACTGGGCATTCTGACTTGGCGGCTGGTTTGGGTTGTGGTGGAGGTTCTTGTTTGTGCATGGGACATTCTGGAGGAGGAGACGCAGCGCTTACTTGATTCCCCATCGTTTTTTCACCACTATTTTCAAGATTTTTATTTAGCGCGCGACTTGCATAACCATATTCAGTTATCAAACGCTAGCTCAAGTGACACTGTAACATACAAACGCGTCGATTTCTCGCCTATACCAAAAATACAATGGGACAATATATTGGTCACAGTATTTACATTACAAATTCACAGTATATACCAAACATCAAATTCGCAACTAAATTACCTTTTCGCCCGACAAATAGTTGCTAGTATCAGAAATACATTTTTAGTAGTGAACTTATTATGAAAATTAAACATTAGACCCATTAGGTACATTGTAATGTACAGTAATTTAAATGTTTTTTTTTGTGGGCTAGTATACGTATTATTATATTTGAGACCATATACTATTCAAAAATATAGCGTGGCATAGCATTTTATTTAGATGGTAGTTAGTCCCTGTCAAAGCTAATAACAAGTAACTGATTTTGTAAAGAAATCAATTACATTTACAATGTTTTGAGATGATCTCACAAAGAAAAAAATCTTTTATTCCACCGTATTATAATTCGAGGTTATGTATTGTTGTTATTAAACAAATAGTCACTATGATATACACAATGTGATTGATTTCCATACGAAATATTATGCAAATTAAGAATATTTTGATTTCAGTTATGTTTTATCATTTTTTTTTTGTTACTGGCAACTTTACTGTGCGAAATGCTAAATTATACTGCTCGAACTGACACCATTATACTGGGCCGAATATTGGTACCCAAATACAATTACGTCTAACTTTGTGACATGATTCAATCTCTGCATCGAAAATGTGGAACTCTTCACTACTTTGCGTGTCATCCTTGCGCAGGGGCCATGCAATATAATTCAATATAAAATATACGTTAAATAAGTAACCAGATGTTTGCGCAAATGACATATACGCACATGACACTGATACACACCGTCTTTTATTTGAAGTTGGTACCTGGGACGTCATTTCAGATTTTTCCGAGGGGCAGGCGAAAAATTATTCGATACTTCATAATTATTCGAAACCCAAAAATTTTTTCCCTAAAAAAAGATCAACGCTTTTTAAAATTATTCGACACTTCTAACTGCCCCTCCATGACGTCCCTGCCTGGTACACACATTACTTCAATGATAATTATAAAATAAGTAACTAGTGAAATTTTATATGGAAAATTATAAAAATAGCGGAAACTTTGTTTCTAATTGTGATGACTTTGATCATTTTGAAAGTAGCGACGATGAAGACCTTTTCACATTTGATAATGTTTTATGTGTCAGTCAAAATGATGAAAATAAACAGTTATTTGAACGAATTGTTGAAAATGTTCGCTAGTTTCGGTGCACACCAGCGTCACTGTGCGCTAGCATTGTGTGCGAAAGTGTCATTTACGCAAAAGTTTTGGGAACCATTAAGTCAAATAAATTTATTGTAATATTTTATAATAAGTAAAAAAAGATGAATAAATCGTTAATATTTTGCTGTTAAGACAATTACTTCTATTATTACAAACTAGTAATCGTTTATTTGTTTTATTTGAATATAAAAATAATGACAATTATCGAATTATGAATGAAATTTTTCCAAATAAAAACCTCATAAGTCATAATATTTTGGGTGTAAACGCGAATCGAAAACAATCCATTTCCTATTTGTATAATAAAAATCGAACAATATTTAACTGATCCGATCCAATACACAAAAATCATAAATCGTTTCGAATTGCATGTAAAATAGAACAAAATTTACGGATGAACGACTCGGCCGGGCGTATCTAGTACGTGCCGAGTTTTTTCGCGCGGCCGGAGACCTCTGAATTATTATAAAATCGAATTCTTTTGCTGACGTAACAGTCAGCGGACCACATTGAAAATGCAATTTTGCAAGTGATCAATCATGTATGGAACAGTTTACACAGTTAGATAACCGTCGATTCACAATAATTTCATATAAAAACGCCGCCTGAAACTGAACTATCCACCATTTTGTCAGCGGAAAGCGCGCGAGTATCTTCTAGCTTCAGTGAAATTTTCAATACGGACATGGCTTTCGTTTTAGTGGTATACATATATTGAATTTAGATACGTTTTTTTATTAGAAATTATGTTTTACAATATTGTTGTAATTTCAGTTGATGGCTATTGTTGCCACAGTTGCAGCCGATGAAAGACAAGGAGGATATTCTTATAATAGATTCAGTGGTCCTGTCAGTGGACAAATTCAACAGATTCAAGTTGAAGCTCCACATGGTCAAGCTGCTCAGCAACATGCTGATTATGGATATGACCATAAAACTGGACAAATAAATCCTGAAACTCAAAAGTACGCACATTACAAAACTGTCGACTATGTGGTAAGAAAATAAAATTAAAATCATACTACTTTTTGTTTCTTTTTCGTAACTATGAATATTAATTAATTTCCAGGCTAAACCTGATTATCAATACTCGTACGGGGTAGAGGATCCTCATACTGGAAATACCCAAAACCACAAAGAAACCAGAGATGGAGATACCGTTCGAGGAGAATACAGTTTGGTCGAAGCTGATGGTACCGTGAGGGTTGTTAAATATACTGCTGATTCTAAAAACGGATTCCAAGTATGATTTTGTTATTTATTTATATTTTTTTATGTAGGGAAATGTTAAAAATATTTTTGTTTGCAGGCTGTAGTCCACACAGAACCAGCCAGTGGAAGCCAATCACAAGAAGCTTCAAAACCTGTCTATTATGGAAACAGCGACCAAAATAAACAAAACGATCAAGGAAACCATAACCAAGGAGGAAATTACAATCAAGAAAACCAAAATCAACGAGCCAATTACAATCAAGGAAACAACTACAACCAAGGAAGTAACTACAACGACAATAGGAATAACCACAACGACAACAGAAATAATAATTATCAACAAGGCTACTCCGAAGATGGAGACTATTACTAGTCAATTAGTTTAAAAATAATAATAAATTCCAACGAACACTTTGACCAATCTCTTTGTATATACATTTGTATTTTTTATATTATGTATTTTATATGAATTCTTACGTTTTTAAAACGCTTTGTGATATTAAAACGTTCTCGTGCGAGAGATATACTTTGTGATTTTTTTTAATAGACAATATTTTTGTTGTGCAATAAATACGATTTATTTATAACTCGTTTATTTTATTTCAAGTACATAACTATTCTTAATATATAATATCAGATCGATTACAAATTTTCATTAAACAACCGATTCCAAACTAAAAACAATGAACACAAAAAATCATTTCATTGTTTGAATGAAAAATATCCATTACACTACGATTTTTTTTGACGAATCAACGCACTCACATAACATTCAGATTTCTTTCAATTACACAAAAACCAGATATGAAATAATAAAATAATACATTAATAATGGCAGTTCGGTGATCCAATTCGGACACGCTCGAGCCCTTTTCAATTTATTGGGTGTCGAAATTATTTGCTCCAATGAACGAGGAAAATATTTGGTTTTCCGCAACCGATTTCGATATCAGTTGCATCAACCTTGATCGATTGCACATTTTTTTTCTTCTTGCGATACAATTTTTACATTATGGTTTGTATTTTATGAAAGTCCCAAGCACAATCTCGTAACAAATCGCAATACTGTGAATTAGTTCAATATAAATCTCGATTTTTGGTGCACACTTTTATTTCTATAATATAATATATGAATAATTTATCGATGTAATTAATAACTTTGTCTGTTTATCAACTAGGGCCAGGTTGTTTAGGTTTTGTCAAGAACGGACCCAAAATATCCATCGGTAACGGGAAGATTATTGTTGAATTCTTTTCAGCTGAAATTGAGTTCAGCGTTTGTAAGTAACGCAACTGAAAAAAATGCAAATATTTACCTCTTACTTTTCAATTATATTATATATTACTTTTTTATATTATATATAAACCTGTAGAGCTATTGGATTATCAACCATGACTTCAGATGCTTCTTTTAGAGCTCTAGAAGCTTTCATTTCTCCTTCAGCAGCAATGACTTTAGCTCTGGCTTCTCTTGAAGCTTCAGCTTCTGCTGCCATAGCTTTTTGCAGTTGTACTGGCAAACTCACGTCTTTTCTATAATAATTTTAACGATATTAACAAATCACTTCGATAATAATAATAATAATAATAATATTTTTAGAAATCACTAACATTTCAACTCGTTCAACTTTAACACCCCAAGGACCTGTGGCATCATCTAAAGTCGACTGCATCAATTGAGAAATAGCCTCACGATCGGATAATAATTGTGTTAGATTTCTTGTTCCAATAACATTTCGTAGTGTCGTTGCAGCTAACAAACGTGTCGAATGACTGAAATAAAAAAAAAAGAATATTTAAAAATTGAATCTCGATCGTATTAATATCATTTACCCAACTGGTATTACAAGAAAGTGTATGTTTCAACATACGACGCACAATTGGTATCCAATTGTCGGGTCAGAGGTTAAATAGCAATTGCCCATACGATTTCATTTAAACTATACAAATCGGTAGGTACCGGAGTATTTTCATTATATTCAAATTTCTGTATTTATCAGACCCTGCTAAATTACTTTATCGGAATATTTCCTTATGTAATCGACGCTGTGTTTCGATTGCATTTAAAAAAACTATTGAAATAATGTAAATTTTTCATAAAACCTGTAATTTTCTACCGCAACCACTGCTTTCAATGGATCGTTGATTCTATAATAGACGACGGCGTCTACTGATACAGTTACGGAATCTTTCGTCAAAACCTGAAAATTCATCAATGTGAAATAAATATATATTTTTTAATCAATATCAAAAGTTATATCAATCTTTTAAATCATCTGAATTTATTCTTAATTTTGTATAGTTCTATGAAGCTTATCTCATGATAAGGTGTGAAAAATTAAAAATAATCAAAATAAAATTGAATTGATTTGATAAAGTATAATATTACTCACTTCTTGAGATGGAACATCAAATGATACTGTTCGAAGATCCACTTTCTGGTATGTGTCAATACATGGTAAAACGAAAAATATTCCTGGACCTCTCGCTCCTCCTGTTCTTATTCTTCCCAATCTAAATATTACGGCACGTTCATATTCTTGTACGACCTGATTGAATAGGAAAAGAGATTAAATTATGAAATTAATAAACAAATAAATTCAGATATGCTCTTACTTTGAAACAGATGCACATGGAGATTGGAAATGTGACTACTAGAAGCAAAATGGATAGCAAAGTTGCTATAACCTCGATGCAACCCATTGGATCTGGTTCTGTGAACATCAAATATCAAAAAATGTATTTATTGGAAAATTCCAATAAATAAATACGGCGTTTTTTACGAACGCCAAAACCAAACTGAATCCATAATATATAATAGATAAAAAAGCATTGTTCTAATCTTAATCTTATCTCTATCGATTTGTAATAAACACCTTTGATGTATGTTAATTATTTTTCCACATTCCCGTCATATTTCAAACATTTTTGATGATGTGCATTACCTGGTATATCTTCTATATTAACTCGAGTCGACATATGTATTCGATTTTAACTGAACATCACTCGACTTACGATCGCTCAACACTGATTGATCAATTGTGTGAACAACTAACAGTCGTCTTCGTTAATAGACAAAACCCATATTCAATTTTTTTCTGTGTCATTAATTCAACTCGGTTAGTTCTCGTCGTTTCAATGTCCATTATTAATTAGAATAGCCGTTTAGGACGCATCTTTATAATTAGAACGGTATTATATTTGAGCTACTAGTATATTCTGGTATTCACTCGGATGAACCGATTTTCTGGATAAGAACAGACTTTTTTTAATTTAATCCTTATATTTTTTAATTATCATAATTGTTTATTATTGCAAACTGATCTGATTAATAGAAAATTTTTTTTTGATGAATTCTGTAGACATTTCTAGCTTCATGTATTATATGTATATTAAAGTTATCATATAGCAATTTAAAAAAAAATTTTAACGAACCAACAATTTTTCAACCAAACTGACAACTCTCATTCAACAACTCGTCAAATTCATCAACTCTCTACCTACACCAAAAAGACTTTAAAACCATTGTCTAAATACTAAATCATCCAAAACTCGACACATCCAGATCCAAATTCTAATTGACCCAAATATTTAAGCAGTCGCAAAACTCGCACTCAATCAACACCGCGATCGGGTAATATGCCAAAATTAAACTTTCTGTTTATCAGTATCACGGTTTAGCAATGTTTATATCCGTAGTGCAGTGTATCTGAATGTAATGTGCGTTGTTTTAATGGTTTGGCGATTGGGAGAACTACTGTTTTGTGTAAACTAATTTTTGTCGGTGGTTTGATCACTTACTTGTTGGTGTGTCGAATATTACACCCGGTGAGGAAATTAGATTATATTTTGTATTTTGAATTAGTTGAAATAACAACGTGTTGTTGCAAAAATTGATCTGAAAATGTAGTTTCTTCTATAAAATAAGTTTGTTATATCAATATAAATAAAAATGAATGTATGTCCATATTTCCGATTGTGACCTATGCACGCCTTTACCGCTTATCCGATCACGATGAAATTTTGTAAATATGTTGGTTACACATCCAGGAAGGTTTCAGCATAGGGTGACCATATTTTTCAGGACCCAAAACGGGGCGCTCAGAAAAAAATGTCCCCCCGTATACAAAAAAAAAAATTGTTACACATTCAAAAAACTTCCCTCGATTGATATCGTTGAGAAAATACACTACCGATAAAATATGTATATTTGCCCACTGGGACAAATCAAACAATTTTACGAAAACGACGGGACGAATGCAAGACACGACGAAAACGGGACTGTCCTGGCGAAAACGGGACGTATGGTCAGCCTATCTGTAGGGCATACCAGCCTATTTTTCATAAAAATATCGATTGGTTTCGCTTTTTCAGTTTACATTTATCTGTTATCATGACTTTTCAGAAAAAAAGGTGCTACTATGTTTTTAGCTGAACTGCATCTTTTAGGTTGGGTTAGGATAGATTAGGCTGGGTTGGGTTAGGTTAGGTTAGGTTAGAATAATTACTTAACACCTAAAGTACCTATGGGTTAGGTTTGTTTGGGTTAGATTAGATTAGGTTAGGTTGGGTTAGGAAAACAAAATTCAGTTCAGCCGAAAACATACTGGCACCAAAAAAACAACTAAAAATATCCAAAAAAACCTGGGCAACGCCGGGTACTACCGCTAGTAATATATAAAATTTTACAATGTAAAATTGAGAGAAGTCATAGAAAATTTCAGGATGATGCAATGTTCTAAATCATATTAGAAAAAGTTTATAAAAATTAAAATATAATAATAAAGTTTTGTAAGCTCAATGATGCGATGAAGATCAAATTTCTTTGTCAAATCAAGTACGTAAAAAATAAATATTAACATTATACAATACTCATTAAAACAACAACCTGTTTTTTTTCATACCAATATAAAGAAATTCGAACTAACATATGATATTTATGTGCAGTGTAAGAAAATACAAACAGAAAATGTGTTTATTTTGAGTTTTCAAATATGTACACATAATTTATTTTAAAATTCACTGAAAGTTTACTTGACCAAAACGTTTTAAACATACAGTACGACTCATAAAAAATTATTTTCGTAAAATCTTACCGAATTCAAGGAAACATTCGTAATCGCCAGATTCAGTGTCGCGCCATCCAAACTCCATTCATCTATTAGTTTGCAGTATTTTCCCGATTCATTTTCAATAATTCGATACGAAAATCACACAATATAATATTGATAGACACATAAAACTATTCTCCATATGATTCCGAGCAATATTCATTTTCGAACAAATCCATTTTATTGTCACAAGATCATATCCCAATCACTACATATTTTAATAAAAAACGTCATAAATTTCTAACACAGGCCGACATCAGTAATATTCAATATACTACTCACGATATAAAAAAAACCAAAATCAATCCAAATTAATCAAAACAATATCGAAATAAGACCCGAAAGCAGATGTGCTTTTAACTCGGTACGTTCTGAATCGGAACTGTATCGACGAGTCAATTTGAATCTATTTTCGTGGTCCCCCCTTGTTCACGCACGTGTATATGTTTTTATATTATTTTCGTTCGAGGGGCTTCTGCTTGATCAGTGATGGGAAATGGAAACCAGCTGATCATTTCCAAACACCCATCCGATTTTTCCAGTAGATTTCGGCTTGATCGAAGCGTTGAAATGTGAAAATCATCGCTGAAAACATGAAAAAGTTCAATGAAATATTATCAAAAAGCCGTATTAAAATGTATTAAATGTATTTTTATGTGAAATTTTTAACGTATCCTTTGCGGTTAACTAAAACTGTTTCATGGTTAACAATACCCAGATGTGAAATGTAATAAATCAGTCTTGAGATAATAATCATGAAAACTTTTATAAAGAATATATTTTCGTTTTATTAATACATACTATTTTTTATTTAAACATGATTCATTCGAGTAAAATATTTGATGTTTCGAACCGTTCGACACGTTTATGATTTGATTTTTATAATGCTTCATTATTTCGATACGCAATGTATAAATTAGCGAATTTACGTAATTCAAAGTAGGCGCGATTGTAATAAAAACAACGTTTCTTTTAATATATTAAAACAAAGCAATTCAATACTGTGTAAACATTTCACGATTCTTGGCACCGGAAAGATATCGTGATGGCATATTTTAAGAATAATCAATCACATATTAAAACAGTTCCATGCGTATTATATGAATTCTAAATGTTGAATGGAAATGTTGCGTTTTTTTTTTCAACCTTATATTACTGTGATCTGTGCATGTTTAAATAAAACTAACTGATCGATTAACAATTTAGATCATCTTATTCAACGCACATTAATAATTTTTTTTACAGTAAATCAATATATTTTGATGTCGGGAGATAAGAACTTTAATTGAATTTTCAGTATATGTAATTGTAATTAAAATTATAATAAAAAACGGATTTAATATATGTTATGAGCTTATTAAAAAATGAGACTTACAGTTAGTGATTAAAATATGCCAAAATATTATTTTAATCATATCCAATTTAAGCATTTTTACGGCATGGGAAAAGGTTTTTTCGCATGCCGTATACTAAGCCCACAAAAAAAAGATTTAAATTACTGTACATTGCAATGTACACTGGGTTTAATGTTTAGTTTTTATAATAAGTTCACTACAATATTTGGGACCATATACTTACTATACAAAAGTATAGCGTGGCATAGCATTTTATTTAGATGGTAGTTAGTCCCTTTCAAAGCTAATGACAAGTAACTGATTTTGTAAAGAAATCAATTACATTTACAATGTTTTGAGATGATCTCACAAAGAAAAAAATCTTTTATTCCACCGTATTATAATTCGAGGTTATGTATTGTTGTTAATAAACAAATAGTCATTATAATATACACAGTGTGATTGATTTCCATACGAAATATTATGTAAATTAAGAATATTTTGATTTCAGTTATGTTTTATCATTTTTTTTTTGTTACTGGCAACTTTACTGTGCGAAATGCTACATTATAGGTACCTACTACTCGAACTGACACCATTATACGGGTCCGAATATTGGTACCCTTTTTTAAAATTTTATTTTAGAAATATGCGTAAGTAATTAAAAAAGGAATATTCAAAAAAATATATTCCAAAAGTGATCTTGAAAGAAACTATTGAATTCCTAAACAAAAAGACATCCCATCTGACGTTTAGAATCATGGTCGCTTTTTTCACTTTCATTTGCACCGTTGTGACCGGTTGTCAATTCAAAATCGTTTGTTCGCTTCGTCTCAATAAAAGTCAAAAGGTATTAAAGGTATTACAACTTCAATCCAATAACGTTAATTTACAATTAGATATCAATTGCTTATACATGCAATCATTATAACTCTCGAATATTTTCAATTTGTCACTTACAAATTATTCATAACCTATCCTATCTCAATTTCCCATACAGCTGAACCATGAGCGAACTAATTATACCACCTTCGCCCAATTGGTTTCTCAGTGACTGTTTATCAGTAGGAGCAGATGGATATCTTGTATACGGCACTTTGTCGTCAGATATTGCCATTCTCACGCCGAGCGAAACCTCCAAATTGTATTTTTCCGATATAAAAATCATACAACGGGCCCATAAAGACAGGTAGAGTTCTTATAAACTAAGAAAAATTGAAATTTATCGATTGTAATCAAAATTATATCCTTTTGCAGAGTTTCTTGTATCGCATTGTGCCCGAATTGGTTGAATACGAGAATATTCGTTTCGGGTTCCGACGATGGTTATGTGAAGTTGTGGAATGCGCAGACATATTCTTATGATATAGCTCACAATACGCATCTTTTGAAGAAAGAAGTTTGTATTGCTTTTATTCATTTTTGACAGTTTCAAAATTGTCGATTTACTGATTTTTTTGTTGCAGAACGTTATAAGTGTTGTATTCGTGGATGAAAATCGAATTTTGTCAGTAGGCAGTCAAAGTTTATTAGCGTTATGGAATATAAAGTCTAATTACGTTGAATCGGATTCAAAAGTTATTAGGTTTTTCAAGCCTGTCTGTTTGGCTTTATGTCCACATAAGTCTGGAATAGTTGCCCTTGGAACGAAACAAGGCGTTGTCGTCATTTTGTCAGTCTCTGGTAATGTTTGTTACATTAATCTATTTATTTAAGTTTTTATGATCCATTCTTCATTGATTTTTAACCATTTTAGATAAAATTTCTATTTTATACAAAGCACCAGGACATAATGCAGAAATAACTTCTCTCAGTTGGTGTCCTGATTTGAACAATGAATATTTAGATAACATTAGCAAGATTTCTAAAACGCCGAAAGATAGAAAGTTTATAAAACCACATTCTAAAAAGACTTCAAGCATTCAAGACAGGTTAAAAAGAATTCAGAGTGATGACGAAAATCAACCCCAAGGCAACCTTCTAAGCAATACTGATATATCAAATTCGACATCCATTGAAAACACTTCGTCAAACGGAGATTTTAATGCGAAAACAACAACAAATGGCAAAGAAGACATGAGCGATGATTTCTTGAGCGAATGCAAAAAAACATTAAAACTAATTGAAAATAGCGAAGAAATTTCCTTCCAAGAAGATGCTTCGCCAACAAAATCAGAAAATGAAAAATTCCTTTCGGCATTTGATGAATATGGTCGATCTAAATATTTGCCTAAATTGATCGACGACAAAATCAATGATACCTTTGAAAAATCGATTCTCGAAACGACAGTCGATAGCGAAGCAAATATTGATGTTGCGGATGAATCTGATATTTTTGATATTTACACTGATCATGAAGTCGAAGAATTCGGTCATAAGAAAAATATTCTTAAAGATGATATTTTTATCAAAGAAACTCCTACTAAAAATACGTATGTCACAAACACACAAAATAATTTGAGCGAAAGTCAAATAAATAATCTTACTTTGAATATAAGTACGTTGAAATTGGAAAATGAAAATGTACACACTGAGATCGCTACAAATGTCAGTGAAAAATGTTCAGATTCATTTTATCTTGCTAGTTGTTGCAAAAAAGGGTATGTTTTTGTAAAATTGTTGTATTTTTGCCTAAATAATATTAATGTTTTAAAATTATTTTAGATTTTTATGTGTATGGAGATGGGGAGGAACCCTAGTTTTTTCAAAAACATTAAACAACACTAATAAAAATAAAAATACAAAAAACATCACACATCCGTTCGGAGCTATACATTGGTTCAAATCTTCCGAATTAATAGTAGCATCCCGGGAATCGCAAGTTATGAATATCAGATTTGCTATTGACGATACGTACGTATCAAAAAGATCTTCGTTAATATAATATTATGTCTAAGCAAAGAATTATAATGTTTTTTTTTTTTTTAGAAAAATGTTCAAAAATCTCCATAACGAACATAAAAGAGGTTTATTTCGTATCACTTCGAATTTAGATTATAAAAAATCTATAATTTGGAGTGCGAGTATGGATCGGCTTCTCACTGGACATTCCATTGCTGATAATTGCACAAATGTATATTCAACTTTCGGAGGATATGTTTACGATATTCAAGTTTCACCAATTGATCCTACAATGTATGTTATCGATAAAATGTCTTAAATTTTGTTGCATTTTATATTTATAAGAATTATTACAGGTTTGCAATTGGCGTTGGAGATGGTACAATAAGAACGTGGAGATCGATCCATGGAAAATTAGATGACAGTATTAAAATTCATTTTCTCAAACAATTTTGGAACGGTGTTAGTGGTAAAGTGCTTAGTATGGCGTGGCATCCTACTAAAGAAAAATGTTTAGCTTTTACTACTTACGAGGGCCGGGTAATTAATAATTTATCAATTGAATCAATATTAATTATCGAATGTCTCATTATTTTTATTTCAACAACAGATCGGATTGTTAGACGTAGCGTCAGAAAATCCAGCGAAGGTTTTACCGCTTGCGTTATCGTTAGGCGCTTTTCGTGTTTGTTGGGATCTATCCAGTAATCTTTTTGCGTGTGGAGGAGATATGTTGGTTGTGTATGATACGACGAAACCTGATAAAGGTTTATTGAATTGATTGATCTTTCTGCCTGTTCTAAGTATTTTCGACTTGATGTTTACTTTGAATTTTGAATTTTAGATCCAAAGAAAGTTACTTTTAATATTTGTAATGAAAACTGGGGCATTTCAACGATGTTATGGTCTGAAAAATATTTGTGTATCGGGTCATCTCAAGGTGGATTTGCTTTGATGAAGCCTTCTCATCCATTTGAACTGATAGTTTCTGCCCATCCTTATAAGTAAATTTTTTGTACTATTATATTTTTACTACAAAAATATAAAATGATAAAACAGCATTAATTAAAATATCCTCGCAATTTAATTTAAAGATTATTTTTAAATTTTCAGAAAGCGTGTTCAACAAATAGCTATACATCCAAATGCAGTAACGTCTGATGACGATTTATCTCCTTATGCTAATTTAATTGCTGTTTCAGCCAACACAAAGAATTTGATTGTTCTCAAAGTTGTGGAAAACGAGGGTATATTTTTTAAATATTAGATAAGATATATTATGTGAATCATTTCATTTTTGACGTTATAATTGCAGATGGCACTCATTTGGAAACGTATGCAGACATTATAATTCATGCCGATAATATTATAAGCATATCTTGGAATCCTCATCATAATGGACAAATATTATCAACTTCTAAAGATTGCACAGTTCAAGTACTTTATTTTGTTCATATAATACATATATCGGCAAACTCCGGCCCACGGGCCAAATCCGACTCCCTGCCTGTTTTCAATCCGGCCCGTGGACTGAAAATTAGATAAATTCAAAAAATTTAGAATCAATTTAGAAATTCTCACTCTTAAAAAAAACAGCATACAAATTTTCTGAACTTATTGTTAAATTACAGTTACAAAAGCGTTTTTCAGATTTTGATACAAGGGCAAAAAAATATTTCAAAATCCATTTAACTGTACAATTGAGATCCTTGTCTGACTCTCAATTGCAACGGTGCACAACCCTTTTCAGCGAAAGGGCCATCTCAACCGTCTCTGAGTGAATGAGGGCCGCACCCCCTCCACAGAGCCGAGTCGCCTTTATGAGCGAATACAAAAACTAACTCAAAAAAATATTTGCGATGGTCAATGTGCCGCGCGCGTCCGATTAGTCATGCGGCCCTGGCCGCATGACGAATTTCGGGACCGCATGCGGTCCTAGGGCCGCGGGTTGTGCATCATTGCTCAATTGGAAGATTGACTTGGATTATTTTCTAAAATTATGTATTTTAGAAAATTTCACGTTGTATCAATAGTAAAGATTTAATCAATAAAAAAAAAATGCCTGCGGCGCTATCCATTGATACTTATTTTCTTGATATTACCTGCATATAAAAATTTTTTTTGAAACAAGCACTTAAATTTTCAAATAACTATTTTGTGATCTATTGTTTTAAAATTTTGAGCTTTTTTTGACACTATTTGAATAGAATTACCTTTATATATCTTTGAATTTGCTATCCGGCCCGCCGAGTCTCAAATATTTATGATCTGGCCCTTTCCAAAAAAAGTTTGCCGACCCCTGATATAATAATACATTAAATTTATAATATGTAAGACATATTATTACAAATTTATCATTTTTTTCTAGATATGGGATGTTATAAACAAATGTTTACTGCATACTTTTGCTAATCATCAACATCCTGCTTTGACGGCAATTTGGTGTCCATTGTCGCCAAAATATGTTTTTTCAAGCGGAGGAGATTATACGTTGCGAATTTGGGATATAAATAAATATCCCCCGCAGGAAGAACTGTGCATCAAGGAAAAACGTGAGTTATTTTATTTGAATTCATATTTAAAGATTTTTCGAGTTTAATAAAATATAAATTTTAGAGAGGAAGAAGTTGACACTAGCCAAATTGAACGAGTTTGATGATAATTTAGCAACATTGCAATTGGAAAGTGAAGAAAATATCAATAATTTGATAAATAAAGCTGTTAATAGTAAACTGAATGATTCCGATGAAAATATTGATTTGGCAACAATTAGCAAACCGTCTGATAAGAAATCTCAAAAGAAACATTATCCGTTGACGAATTTTTGGAAAGAATATAAAAGATCCTCTACGGAAGGTGTCCGTCAACTTTTCAATAAATTGAAATATAAACTTGAAGGAATTGATGAATATTTAACTGTTAACGGAGATGAATTGGATTATCTTAAAATTTATGGAACTCGTGGTGATATAGAAAATATTTTAAATTCAGAAGGTGGGTGAAATCGAATTTAAAATAATATTAAAATGAATGATTGATTAGGCTAATTTGATATTATTTTCAGAGGCTATTCACAAAGAAACATTTAATTGGAATGCTTTAGTTGTCATGGGGGTGTTATCTGCGAAATTGAAAGAAACACTAGAATATGTTTCAGAAAAAAGAAAACTCACATCATCATTCCTTTCTTTAGCTCCTTCAGTATCGCATAGGTATATTTCTGATCTTTTACTAATTTTTAAACAATTTCTTGAAATAATCGTATTTTGTCCAGGTTTTGGAAAGAAACCCTTGCAGCTTATTGCACTCAATTGGAGGGTAACGACTACAAAAAATGTGTAGATACGTCAATGGAAAATTTGGGAAAACTATGGCAAGGAATATTGTTATTGAGCGCTGGTCAAATAGAAGAAGGATGCATGGCATTATCGAGTGCAGGCTTGGATGCTGAAGCAATTTGTGCAGCTCGAATCAGACATGCCGATCATATTGCTGAAAAGCACTTAAAATTATGGTGTGAATCTAATGTGACACGTGCTAATTTTTGCAAAGCTGCTGAATGGTAAGCTTTTTTATATTCAATATAGTTAGTTATGATCAGGAATAATAATTGATTGTATTTTCAGTCATTTGGCATTAGGACAAATAACAGAAGCAGCCAATATTTTGGGAAAATCGAGCGAAGAAACAGAATTGGCACTGGCCGCCGAAATGTCGAAGTATGGAGAGAAAATAAATTCGGCCAATAATTCCTCTAATACTCAATAATTTGTAATTTTTTTTATTACACATGATTACATTTGTGTACAAATAAAATGAAATAAACAAATTGATATGCAGACACATTGATTCTTTTTATGTTACTTATAAAATTGGGAATTTTTCACATGACAATGGATAGTAATTTTGAGCAATAGTCATAATATTAAATTTCAGTTTAGTATGCTCACTGATTGTATTTTGACATTATTACAGGAAGTAAAAATATTTTACTGTTAATAATTGCACTTCAGGTGAAATGTGTGACATTTATTTTCTACCTATAAGCTTTCAACTGTGAAAACCATTGCTGGCAAACTATTATATAAAAAAATATTTAATCTTCACATTTAATAAAATATATTATGTTAACAGTTTTGAAGCATCAATTCTAATTGATCACCGAAGTTAAGTGATAAACGGTGTGGTCAATAAGTGGATATAGTTGCATACCAGTAATTATAATTTTCAATGAATCTTCCATTTCATACTAAAAAATGTACCAATCTAGGTGCATTTTTCATAAAAATTATATTATATCTACATATATAAATAAAAGAAAGTGTTTTTGAAAAGAAGATTGAGTATAATTAATCAATATATAGATGGCACTGATATTTCGCATTCAATTACATATATATTTATCATAACAATTTTCATTCGCAAATCAACAGTTTCACATCTATGTGTAACAGTGAAATGTAAAAGCCATGAATAGATTTAACGATTTGCGAGAGTGACAATGGTTATTATCCGTTGTATAAAACGTGTAATAATTTCGTAACGATTTTAGTAATGATTTTACACCCGGAACATGTCAGCACCACACGTTTTCCCGAAACTGTTAATTTTCATATTTATTTCTTACAATTGCGTATGTGATTGGGAATCGATTTATTTTCTATATCGAAAATTTATAAGTGTTTATTTAGGTGATTAATTTATTTACAGATTCCTTTAACACCAGGGGGATTTTTGAATATAAATGGGTTGAAGAATTCTTTGCTCAATTGGACATATGCAGCAAATACGTGCGCAGCAAACAGGTGAAATTTTTCTTAAAAAAATCATCAAAAAATTAAAAAATTCACATCATGATTCATTGTCGATACAATGGTTTATTGTATGAAAATTTAAATGCATTCGAAAACTTAAATTGCAGCGGGAGATTATTGAATTTGGTGAATCTTGTATGCAGCACGGCTCAAGCAATCAATTCGACAGCAAGAGATGCATGTTACGGTTGTTTTTCCAGATTTGTACCATTACCTCAAGTATTAAATGAAAACTAAATCATTATAGACAAAATTTATCACTTTTGTTCTCATTTCGTAAAAACGATTTACATGTTTTCAGGGACAACAACAATTAGTCGCACTCAGCCTATGCGCAAACATGTACTTTACGAATACGTCATATGCAGCTTGTTCGAATAGATTGAACGTTAGTTATTTTCCAGTATTTTCTTTTCAATTATAGAAAATTTATACAAGATTTTTTTAAAAACTAGACCGTCGTCGGAAATACAGCAATATATTCTTCAGGGCCGACTCAATGCACTACGGGCTATTGCGAATTCGTCCAGTGCCTCAGGAGGACTAACTCTAATAACCTCGTAATTATACTGTCCATTAACGCATTTTGAACTATAATAATTATTTATCGGGTTCATATATTCAACATTTATTATTAACTGAAATCTCAATTCAGAGTAAGACCTTATAACAAAACAAAATTGCAGATAACTCAATGCTCCAGAGAAGTTCGAGCTGCAAGTGCTGTCAATTTAACACTCGATGCAGACAATGTTCGATTCTTCACCAACGTGACCAGTTGCGTGCTTGCCAAGACAAGATGTAGCACATTCAACCCCATCACAGGAGATCCTCAATTCCCTGGAGTCACATATGTCAACAAGATAAAATACAGAGCTCAGGTGCCCATTTATAACACTCTTCAGGTCGCCCCTGATGGTTCTATAAGGGTTGTCGCATTCCCGGGGACAGCTGTGTTGACTTCTGTTTTTTGCGCTTCGGATCCAACTTTGAGACAATCCAATTGGATCAATAATGAGTGTCCTTAGTGTTTTTTTGTTGATTAAGTTAACAATAAGAACTCTTATCAATTATCTTCAAATGAAAAAAAATATATATACATATGTATATATTTTTTTTTTTTAATATTTAATATTTTATGGTTATTACTTTATAGTGACTAGGAATAATACTAATTAATAATAATGCATAATAAATAATATTTAATAATTATGTTACAATTTAATAAAACTATTTAAAAATAAAGTGTATTTCGTATATTAGATTTTATAAAATTATCGATTCAAGATTCAGTTAAGACTATATAGCAATGAAGATTTTCTTTCTGTAGAGCTCGAAAGCCACTAAAACCCAAAGCATCGTACCCCACGTGGACTCCAAGAGGAATAGGAAATGAGTCCTCATATTGGGAAAAGGCAAATGGAACGGGAACATATTGTGGCATAAGGAATGACCAATGTACAAGACGATGGAGTTCATTCCAGGCTGTATGAATGGTGATCCGTTCCACACTTTGATTACGTCAATGAGGATATAGCAGACTGATAGGAGGATGAACGCAAACGAGCACGTCACTAAAAGATATGACAGGGACCTAGAATAATCAGTTTTTTCGTTAATAAGTTCGTCGATTGATTGTGAAAAGTTGATAAAAATATTTACCACATGTTTTTGTTGACTGGAATCACTCCGTCTTCTTTGGAGAATGCACACAGTGCTCCTCCTACGATTCCAGTGACTACTCCCCAGCATAGCCATCTGGATATCAGTTGTTTCCATTTTTGATGATATAAAAGTGTGGTTCCAGCTTGCACTCCGAAGAATACGTGAACCAAAGATAATATACAACCTAAAAAAATATATTTCATTCTAACAACAACGTATCAATACTACTTTCTCAAATACTGATTGCATATTTTTCTTACCAAAAATCCCTTCCGGATCAAAAGCACCAGAAGAATATACAGTGTTAGCAGTCGGATTTTGGTACAGGTGCTTTTCCCCAAGAACCTGCACATCAATATACTTAGTGGCTCCCCCGATACAGTCTTTGTAGGTCCAATTGTCCTGCTTGCCACCAGGCCCCAGATAACCACTGTCGACAATAAATCAGACATGATTGGACCGAATTGGACTAAACAGAGTCGGGCTTTGAGGTCGACATGGCATGACCCACAAAAAGGACTTTCAGCGACTCGTATTAGAAATCAGTCATTGTTTTCGTTTATCGTTGACAACATGTGTGTTATCATTCGATTTGAATGCGTATCTATCAGATTTGCTAAAATTATGTGTGGCGTTGCTAATCTGCCAATAATGTAATGCAAATTGACGCATAAGCAATTTCGTCGCAAATTTTGAATCTGATCTGATTTTGCGATATGATCATGTTTTTTTATATCGAGATTATGATCTTTAATTTTATTGTATTTTACTTACGTGGGACAGTTTGGAACTTCTAAACAAAATGCTAAACTGAGATGTAGTGCTATCAAAGCGAACATAATTAGCCAGTGCCATCCCAATTTGATTATGTCTTGGAACATCGCTATGAATTTGTTCTGAAAATAAATGTATTTAACATATATAAAAATATTACATATATTAAAAAGAATATATTTATTTACGTACATCACTTTCTTCTTTCCATTTCGTCGACAAAAGCACGACCAAAGATCCGACGAAAAAATATGAAAATCCGAATCTTTGAAGTACACCAAATATTCTCATTTTATCCATCGTTCCTCCCCATATCGTTCCTAAAGCTAAACCAATTAAAAATAATTTGCAAGAACGCTGAAATTTATAAAAATTAATTAAGTACTAATTTTTATATATATAATATTAATATTTTGATTATTTAACTCACTTTGAAAATATGAAAAATGGACAAATACTTCGGAATCCCTTTAGAATTCAAAGATTTAGCCGAAATAGGTATACAGACTCCCATGATCCATAAAAAAAATGGAAAAACCAAATCTCCTACTGTTAAGCCATTCCATGTGGCATGTTCCATCCACCAATATTGTCCAGCTCCATCGTTGACAAATATCATCAAAACTATACTCATTCTAAAACCAATATCAATCACAAAATCTGAAATTCTTATATTACAGAATCGAAACAAATAAAAAAATCACCCTCTAAACGTATCCAAAGCTCTGACTCTTCTTTTGGTCGGAGCTTTTTCTTGTATCGAAGATGCATTCGATCTAATATATCTATTCTTTATGAAGTTTAAGCCCTGGGTAAGTATGAAAATGCCGAGAAGAATGAAGAATATTATCAATATGGCTGTAAAAAAACATATTATGCAAAAATTCGCAGTAAAAATAACGTTGTATCGTTCCATGACTTACGCAAATAAATGTTGACTGGTTCTTTTAAAATTTTGAAATCGCAGTTGTCCGGATTAAGGTTATATACTCCAAATTCGCCCAAATATTCAGATATAGTGCAAACACTCCTGATAATTGCAAAATGATAAACAAATATATAACATCATTTAATAATATAAAGTATCATAAACGTACAAATTGTTGGAAGCAGGAATTGTTTCATCATTTTGGTCTTGATACACTCTGTACATAACATTATGTGTGACATCTAATTTGTATACGCCATCTTCGAAAATTTTCATTAACGTATAGGGACACTGAAAATCGAAAAAAAAAATATTGCAATGAAATTTTTGTATGATTAATAGGATTTTACAATGTTATTGTTTGTATGTAAAGTTCGTTAATTGAAAAAATAATCTTCGGAGATTATTAGCGAGTTATGTTTATTGAAAGGGCTCGAACGTTTTTATCTGTTAACAATGGACATGTTTTAATAGAGCTATATTTATTTCATTGCTATTTTCCATTGTAAAGTATATAATGTATATAAATGTATGTTTTTATTAATTGAAGATATTTGAAACATAAACAATATATTACATTATATTTAATTTGCACAAGAATTTTCTGTACAATACATACTCGTACATCTTTTTAATTGTCTCTAACTAAATACGTTAATTAGATACGAACGTCAACGCTGTCAACTAATAACATAAATAAAATAACGGCTAATTATACAAAATATTCAAATCAATCATTGAACAGGCATATTCTAAAATCACAATTGACATACATATCACAAGAATGTATCTAATCAGAACAATAACAAACTTAATAAATAGTAAAAAAAAAATCATCATTACCCTGTAACAATCGTCGGACAAATAATACAACGAATATATATTGTTATTTTCCATCTTCAAGTAAGCTTGATCAAACCTCAACTTGGTCATATCGAGACCTTCGAAGATCTCGACGCCCGGATCCTCCACCCAAGACATGGCGATGCTTTATTTTTGAATCTTCGACTTCGAAACGTGTGGGATGTTTCTCAATGTTGCATTTTCGCCAAAAATACCACCTGAGAAGGACATCGATAATGAAATTTCGGTCGTATGCGTGGGCAGTTTTTGCAATAACACAATATCCTGACCGTGGCATTTGACATGTTAAAAATGTAGGGCAAGCTTTATTATGTGAAGATAAATTATATTTTGAATGCGAATGAAGTTTTATATGTGCGCGTTATCAATTTGTATATTTTAATATTATATATTCGAATAGATAAACGCGGGTAAATATTTACAACTTGCAGATATATTGTTGAAAAATAATGGATTATAGTATTATCTGGATTATGTATTCACGTGCGAAATAACGTATTTTTTATGATGAATATTACAATTATTAAATAGTCATATTTGAAAATATTTTTCATCATCATATGCAGCTTATATTAAAGCCCATATATCAAAATTTCTGTCGTTTTTTCTTCATAATTTGATAAATCATTTCGTACTATCATAATAGGTGACTTATTATTTATGAGTAAAAACAGTAAGTAAGTACAAACTTACTTAAAATTAGTCAGATAATGAAAATGTCAAACGAGGACACTGATAAAAGTATTTAAAACTAATAGATCTAAAAATAGAATAAAAAATTCAAATTGAAAAACAAATGTTCAATAACATCTACATACATACATATTCCATGTTGACAAAATTTCGCTTCATGATATACCCTCTGCCTACATAATTTTCCTAGAGGAGAATAATTCTGGTCAGGTTATTATCAGGTCAGGTTATATTATCCTTTAATTTCCCGTCAATTGTTGATGTAATAATATCACAATAAGTACAATTTTACAAACGTCAATTGATGTGATGTTAAAGGATAATCCTTCAGTTAATTTAACACAAAAAATGATAAACATTATAGACATTTTTACTGTCATCATCACATATAATAAAAATGAATTGAACGGCAGTAAAAAATGCATGTCATATCTGAAAAATTGGCATTTTCATTATCTCGATTTGCGTGCGATATTTTCATAGAATTTTCCGGGTTTTCTCTAGAATTTCCCAGAAGTGGGCGTATTTCATATTTATTTACCACAACCTTCAAGTGTGATTGGGTCAGATAACAATAATCTGGTGAGATTAAGTCGATCTTGTCGAAACTTAATTGAATTAGATAAAGATGGGCGTCATTGATAAATTTGTATTTTTCAAATGAAAGGCGTGTTTGAGAGAAACGGATAGGATTTGCGAAAATTGTCGGCGAAATTCACTTAAAATTTGTATTTTGTTTCATAGAAAATTACAGATATTTCAGAAAATTTTCTGGATTGATTTCAAATAAGTAATCCGCTTTTGACATGTCGTTGTTTAAAATGATGCGAAATGATTGACATTATTTTAATATAATAGTTAATCATGTCATATTATAAAGATCGAAGTATGTAAATATAATAGTAAAAATTCTCCAGTATGATATTGCAATTTTTATCGGTGTGCAATAAAAAGTACAACATTTGAGTTTGTAAAAATTAAAAAAAATAATTTTTATAACACATCTATCGATGTATTCAGTTAATTGATTCTTGAAACTTGAATATATAATTTTCCATAATTACAATTGCAATATCGTTATATAAACATATCGATATTGTTTCGCAATATTTCGTGTTCGAACTTTCAATGCTATCCATTATAATACGATATTTTCCACAATCTGAATATTTATAAAACAATATTAGCGATTCAAAGTATTAAAAAAGATCGAACAATTACGGTAAATCATAATTTCAAAATCACAAAAGTCGGTCGAGGATAAGAACATCTTGTCCAATCAAACAACAAAATCATTGAACAATTATCAACATAAGACCACGATCGACTTTAGAAAGCGAACCGTTAACTTTTACTTTCGAACAAAGGCCTTACCTTTTGTCGTCAAGGTCCAGTTACTGCTGGAAGATATCCAAGCCGAGGATGGTCATCGTCCGATGGAGACGAGCTGACTGATCGACGACCGCAGGTGGATTGAGATTACGAGTGTTACGACCCGAAAATTATCGAGTGCCTTCCCCTCCATTGTGTGTTTTCACTCTCGATATAAACGGCAATGAAAAGTGAATATGTAATGTGGACAGTTGAATAAATTAATAGATGCAGTTTCAATTAGAGATTATTATTAAATTATGTATTTGATTGTTTTTTTAATGTGATCGTGTGAATTTTGTATAATATAAATTTCTTTGTTATCATTTGATTGTGAGATGTGCGTGTATGGAAAATTCGTCGAATGTGTAATCTGAATGATTTTCATAGATTAACTAATTTTTATGACCATTAAAATTTTTCGTGTTGTTAGAATATTATTTGCATAATTGATTAATGAAACTGAGTGACTTAATATTGTAAGAATCATGTTTCTGATTAATTATTTCTGTGAAAGATTTAACAGAAATCATCATTTTTTAACAGAAATATAATATAGATATAGGAAAATATTTAAAGACATTGAACAATTTAGATTTCTGAATATAAAAAAAAAAACTTAACAATTCATCAATTGGAATTTTTCAGTTATTGATGGTTTTTCATAGTTCCCGAAAAATCTTCATTTCGAATATTCAGAATAATTTATTTAGATATCGATACCTTTAAGAAATTAGAATACTAAAAAACATCTTTTTCAATTAACAATTACATTAATCCACTAACTGCATTTTTTATTGTGTAACTTCAGTGATCGAGGTTAAATCATTAACACTAAAAGGGAATAAAAGATACGAAATAAGCAACTATCAAATATTTTATTTGCTATTAGAATGATAACTTTGGTTAAATTAAAATATCAAACTTAATATACAAAATATAATGACAAGATCATAAATTAACATATGTGCATGCTTCATAATAAAAATAAGCAGATTATTCTTAAATTAGAATCTAACTGACTTAATTTTCATAACATATTAATTAATAAGAAAGTGTGCTTATTATATCAAATATAAAAATGAAAAAAATAGGTTTTTACTATTATTTATAACAATAAAAATTCATTTAATAGTTTTGATCTCTACAAATTCATTGAATCAAGATTAAGTTATTTTAATAGTAACTAAAAAAAGTGATGCATGGAAAAGAATATTTAAGTTTATATTGAGTACATTGTAATATAACAAATATCAATCGAACATTTCTCGTAAATAAAGATTAACTAATGTTAAAAACGTTTTGAAAATTTTTTAAAATATAATATTATATGAACATTTCAAAAACGTTTTCTTACATGTATAAATTATAAGAAGATATAAATCATATATAAAAATATATTTTCACACATATGTATGTAAAAATTTGAATATTTCAAAGTGAAAACATTTTATACTTCCAATTTTGACACTTTTCCATCACAAACGTTCGACACATTGCCCGAACACAATTCCAAATGATCAAACACACGTCAAACATAAATAAACAACATACTGCATACAAAAATAGTGTAACGACATATAAGGCAGCCCTGCAACGGCCGTTAAGAGTATAATCTACACTAAAAAAAGTACCGATTATGTATTTTTGGTCATACATCGTAAGGAAATGATGTAATAATTCATACGAAGATATAAGAAACAGCTAAGTATTCCATTTCATATTATTAAAATGTAATACTGAGAGTATGATAAAAATGTAAAAGTTGTACATTTGCTTAGAGCACTTATCAATTATGCTAAATCACATTTATATAATAATAATATACATGTGCACATTGTCATAAGACTAAATTTTTTTTTGATAATAAGTTTATGCATGAACATTATGAAAATTGAAAAATGAATGCCGTAGTATTTAATATGTGCACATTTGACCCTGTTATAAGCATTCTCGAAAGCTAATATAAAATATGTGTATATATATATATATACACACATATATATATATATATATGTATATATGTGTGTATATATGTGTAGTATTATTAAAATAACATTAAAAATACTTAAAAAAAAAACAAGCACAAATAAAATAATACGTTGATTTTTATATAAAAAAAATGATTATATTTTATTATAAAAGTTCAAAACAAGCAAGCGCCAATCATATATGCTTAAAAATCAATAAAGTTAAAATGTTCTAAGTTCAGAATAAAAGATAATATGCAATACATCAAATATATATTTAAAAACATTTAAGAATTAAGAGAATCAATAGTAATTTGATAATTGTTATCTGGGTATATATTGCAGCGGAAACCATTCTGTGATTTCAGAAGTCAACGGCATGCAAAGCAACGGTAATTTAATACCGCCTAAAAATTGATTTTCTTGCAAAGGATCGTGATGCCAAACAGTCACTTGAAGTTCGCGTCCTTTAATCACGTCTAGCGGCAGACGATACTCCAACTGAAAAATTAAAATTAGAATCGGATTAATAAACATATTATAAAACGAAAATTGCATTAATAAAATTACCATTTCCATAAATGAAGGATGACAATTCCGTTTCAGAACTCTAGTTTTTCTTTTCGTCTGTTTGGATGGATCCGGTAATAAGTAGGCCTTAAAATAAAATAAAGTAATCAAAAACATTTCGAGAATGTATTAAATCTTATTTGATTTAAAAAAATACCTTAACGTAAGGCGATGGAGGGACACCTTGTGGAGTCATGGGCAGTGATTGAGCATGCAATATCATCACCGAAAAGACACCAGCACTGTATTGTAAAGAGATTTTTAAAGCACCCACACCTGTACCTTGCATATTTGCTTGAACTTCGCCTGCAATTTCATAACATTATTTTCGTACCAGATTCAAAATTGAAATCTCGAATTTTTCAAATGCAACAAAATAAAAATGATTACTTTTATTTTTCAATCTTTGAGGTACGACGTCTTGTTGATCTCTCAAAAGTGGATGGAAAAATGTGTACACCAATTTAGAATGAGCTATTTCATCCGCTAGTTTGAAAAGGGAATCTATAAATGCTTTGATGTCTCCAAATCTACGTTCCGCAGCTTGTTTTGTGTTCACGCGACCCATATATAAACCGACAGGTAACCTAAAATAAAAATTTTATATTAAATCTATCAATATATTTAACATAAATTATATTATGCAACAAATATTTAGATATAAATATTATATATTATTTAATAGACCATAAATATTTGCCAGTTCTGATTAAATTTCAATGTATGGTAGTTAATATTTTAATCTTATCTCATATTTTTCATCCATATTTCTATTCAATAATCGATCAATGAGATAAGGTGATAGAAAAAAAAAAAATCTACTGTATGTATTCACATATTCGGATAATTGATAATTTATCAATACTTTAGATAATGCCGATCTATGATATCCCAGAAAGGATTACTTTGATCTTGAGGAATGAGAAATACAATCATGAAATAATCACGTATCTGAGATATTGTCAGCCAAAAATGCGAGATACACAATAAAAATCAGAGAGATTATATATCGTACATAAATTAGTTTTATCCAAATCAAATAAATATGCATATTGACTTTTCTACATAAAAAAATATGTTGTGACATGACATATTTGAAAGACTAATCTACAAGCTTAGTTCAATTTAGAAATAGAAATAAAAACAAAACTTCAACAAAGTCAAATATTGTAGATACAATAGATGACTATTGTTATCAACAGATACCAGCGTAACGTTTTATCCTCAAGATTAACATGATAGATAATAAACCATAGATATTCAAAGCAAATTAAGATTTCAAAAAAACAGAAATAAGGCATGTGACATTTTTTGACATCTTGTCAGACTACACACGATAATTGCTTATTTAGACTTTAAATCATCTTGTATTGTTATCAGTTTTTTTCTCAGTGTATTTTTAAATAAATAAATAAACAAATTAAGTAGATAAATTTAATCAAATCCATTACATACTTCATCGATTTGGAAAAATAAAAATGAATCGAGATATTTAAGAAACACTGGCACATACTATTAATTGACTAGATTCTAGCAATGTCTTATCATTTCACATACGTAGCTCATGCACATCCGTTTATTATCGTTGGTATTTTACACAAAACACTTGTCAAGTGTATCAGAAATAAGAAGAATGTTACAAGTAAGATTTGATATCGGTAATTCATTTCTCTGAAGATGGCATTGCACACCCAGAATGATTCAGGTAAAATTGTCGATTAGTTCAAGAATTTGAATTGAATATTTAATATGCATTTGGAAAATATTCTTAGGGCATTTGGAACGAGTGGATCTGTTTGCAACGCTCGTTTTCCTCGGAGCGTTGTGTTGTGCTGTATTAGGTGTTAAGCTAAAATGGTTCAAAGCTCAGTTAACTTTGGACAAACCGGAGTCAAATACAAGCTCAGTTCAAGCTAGGGGTGATGTGTATAGATCAATTGCGACCGATATATCCACTCCAACTTACAGAATAATTGATGAAAGTAATGCTTTTCATAAAATATAAATACAAACATTTTGTGATTATGTTATATTTTTTTATTATTTAATTATAGGTGTATACGATAAACCAACTAATATTCAAATAAGCAATCCCACATTGCAATCCACAACACGTGATTTAAAGCCCAAAATTCCCATTACTCTTAACCCTCAGAGTACATCTAAAACGGGAGTAAATTTATCTGATGTGACTAATATACAAAATTCTAGTCTAAATAAATTAAAAACTCCAAGTGAAAACGAAACAAACTCAAAATTAGTTATTAGTGCAAAATCAAATAAAGAAAAAGAAAAGGAAGAATTGAAGAGACAAAAAGAGAAAGAAAAAGAAGAACTAAAAAAACAAAAAGAAGAAGAGAAAAGACTTAAAAAAGAAAAGGAAGAAAAAGCTAAAGAGAAAGCTAGAGCAAGAGCAAGAGAAAAGATGAAAAAAGAAAAAGAAGAAAAACATAAAAATGAGGGAAAACAGAAAAAAGAGGAAAAATCTAAAAAAGAGAAGAAAGATAAGTCTTCGAAACCAGTCGCTAGCGTAACTATCGACGCAGAAGCGGTGGAGTCCACACAGAGGAATTTACAAAATGAAATAACACCATTTGCAAAAGTAAATACTAGAGAAGTGCAACAAACAGTTGACAATCAAACGAGAAATGCTAGAAATAAAGTGCAAGCTAGCCAAGCTCAACCAGATACAGGTTTTAGTAGCAGTTGGGATATGGTTGCAGCTCATCGTCAGAATTTACAACGTGAAGTGAAAACACCAATGAATAATAATTTGAGAAGTATGTCGAATCAAAATAAAGTAACAACAACACCCACAAACAAATTATCGACAACGCCCGCATATCCATCAAAAATTGACAGACAAGGGTTCATAGCTCAAACCACAATTAACGAAAATAGTAACTCAGAAAACAGTGATACTGAAGCCTAGTAGTGACATTAGCAACATTATTTCTTAATTTAAGTAAATAAATTAGGACAAAAATAATTTTAATTGTAAAATTCAACTATGAATAAATAAGTGTAAAATTTTTCAGTATTATCCATTAAATGCATTAATACACTAAACCATGATTAATACCGAAATAAGATTAGATGGTTGAGTTCTATTTATTAATCTTATAATCTAAAAACAAAGTTTTTCATAAAGATAGGTACATATTTCAAAAAAGTTTATGAATTAATTTATTACATACCTGTGAACTCTTGCTAAAGGATGGTCAACGCAAATTTTCTGATACAATTCTGCAAAATGTTTATAACTTCGATATACGACAAACGGTGTAGCTTGATCTTGTCTAAATATTTTAAGCGAGTATACATAATACTTTTCCGGTTCGTAACGTTTTTCATATCCAATTGCTTGAACATCGATTATACGACCCTCTTGCTCCATTCTGCAATGAATTTCATATTTTGTTATATTTCCAGTTAGTATATAAGGGATTGAAAAAATATGTATGAATTACGTATATGTCCTTGGCATAAAAGATAACAGTTCAGTTGTTGAAATAGTCTGATCACCTCCGACTCTGAATTGAGCTAGGTTATGGAGAAAGAAATTTATCGGAGTAAACCGTGACCTATAATATACATGAAAGTAAACGTCGATTAATTAATTATTAATTCATACGATAAAAATATTAATTAAGTTGTATTGTACTTTAAAGCAGAATGAATAAGTCTAGCAAACGCTGCTGCAGCTTCAGCTGATGTCTGCCCAGGAAGTAAAGCATCTTGGACATATCCTACAGCAGCAGCAGAAACGCCAGTTATTCCCGAAGTTGCCATCTTAAATAACATATTATAATAAGATAGTGTGTGAAAGTTACAATACATTGGATAAAATAAAAACATACTAGAGAAAACATATGCAATATAAGGTTGTGATGTTTTCGAATAATATTAAAAGCAGTGCAGCATAGATCGATAAAATGATGGAAGCGCTGCGATGGACGTTCACCTCCATTTATCACATATGCCATATCTGGAGTTAAAACAAAAGGAGTCCGATCCCTGAAAACAAATTCAATAAAAATAATTTGATATCAAAAGTATTGTTTAAATATGAAGGTAAGAAATTCTATAAAACCTCTTGAAATTTCCAAACATTTGAGCGTCACCCAAAAACTTTCCGAAATCTATATGGAATAAATGTCCCGAAGTTTTCAACATAATATTATCGTTATGTCTATCGCATATACCTAACAAATAGGTAGCCACACTGTAGCCAGCACAGGAAGCTGCAAAAAATTTATATTGAGTTTAAAACATGTTGTGAACTCTATTGCATTTAATTAAATATAGTAATCAAACCTGTAAAGTTCGTGACAGCTCGTTCATATTCAAGTTCAGAAGGATTATGTTTTGCGAGCCATTCAGCAATAGGTTTATCTTTGAATGAACCTGTCAACCCCCATTCCACTTGAATAGCTCTGAGAGTTTCAGCGTCACATACCATTTCGATGATTCCTAGATTTTTTGAAGATATAACATATTATATTTGATTACAGATCTAAGTAAATATGAGAATTTATCGAGTATAAAAACCTTTTCTGTATTGGGTGGGTACGGCATCGAAAGTGACCATTCTAAGATCCAAACCTTCTTTTAACCACAATTGGTCCATAATTCTCATTACTTGTAATACTAAAGAATCTTGACGGAGATCATCACCGACCTAGTGAATATGTATATTTTTTATTTTGAAAATACTAACAAAAATTAAATTAAATAGAAATTATGACATACCTTAAATATAGCTGGTATTGTAGTGTTATCATTTCCAATGAAATTTATTTTCAATGGCAAAGTGTTCGATGGAAAATATGAACATGTTCTATAAAAATATTACGTTATTGACTGAACAAAGGTACTATTAATCGAAATGAAATATGCTTACTTTATATCAACATCGAAAACTTCTTGAGATACTGATAGTGGAAGACAAACATTATTTGATTTTACCAAAGGCAATAAATTATTCATTCCTGATTCAAGATAAGAATTACGACCATTTTCTTTAGATTTTTTTACTAAGTTTGCAACATCGGTAAGTCCCTGAAATTTATAAAAAGTTGAATTCTGAAACATGCTTAAAGCAAAAAGTTAAATATAGAAAAAATAATACCTTAACTAAAAGTTGCTGTTTAAGCAATCTATCACCTAAATTTTTACCAACAATTTCGAATAGTGCTCTAAGCATTATTTGACTTCTTCGAACCCATCGCGAGGAAGCCACAATGTTTTCATCTGGTTCAACATAGGAATTGCTATTATCATCAAGGGATATTCCTAAGAATTCTTCGGAAGAGTTCTAAAAAAAAGTTTTTTTGATAAATTATGTGAAAATAAGTAAATGATAAATTATTGCGAGCTAGTCACCTGTGGGGAATTTCCTGGAATGTCATGTACTAATTGCCAGTATAGTCGATGAGCAAATCTGGGGGATTCAAGAGCTCGTGATAGCAGAAGTTGAGCTAAAGGCGATCCGACAAAGCGTTCATATCGTATCGCTAAACAAAGTTGTGGCATCAAAGTCAACAACATATCTCCAGGAACTTCAGAAAGCCAATGAACAGCTTTTGCTCTGACACCCTCATCTGGAAAACTAAATAAGCCAAAAATGTGAAATTTTACCAATTTTCTTTGCTATACAAATTAAATTTGAAAAATTTCAAACCATGGAAGAAGCAAATGAAGAGCATCGTAAGGCGATGGGGATGTCCATTGTTCTAACAGCTTTGCGAGATGCCATCTGCTTACAGAATCCCAATTCATGGAAGCTTGCAAAACTAAAGGTAATGCGCCAGGTACGCCGACAAGATAGTGTCGCTTTTCCCAAAGAATCTAAAAAAAATATTGCTGAATATGGGAATGGTGGAATTATTTTTAAACAAGTTTGTGTGATTACCTCTCTAAACTCTGATGGCATTCTTTGGTAAGGCCCTTGTTCGACTAAATGCATCAATTGTTGCTGAGTGTGCATATCTAATGCATCAAAAGAATGTCTATTAGTGTTGGGAGTACTTTTAGATTCTTCTGAATAATCTTTCCAATGGACACCTCCACTGCTGTACAGTGGTATTTCTGAATTAGAAAAATATAGATTAGTGTATCGATGTTCATGAAAAGTAAAATAACCAATAATTTATAATAAAGTATTAAATGATAACACAATATTTCATTTATAGATTTTTTTACCTATGTTAATTAGAGGATGAGGTTGGGGTGGACAATCAGTAATGTCTGGTGCTGGACCTAATCTCTTATCGGCAGAAACTGGCCAGAGAGGTAAAATATAGCTTCCGGAAACTAGCATACTGTAAATTTTTTTTATAATGAAATTTCTATCTTAAAAAGTAATAACAATTGAGTATTATAAAAAAATACCCATCAAAATCTATCAATTGGATTGATGCCCATCCAAGTTCTTCTTGTTCAATTTTAACAAAATTGGGGTCATGGCTCAATTCATTGTCATGTTTTTCTGGTGAATCATTTATGTCGATTTCAAGATTTTTATCCTTTTCAGCAGTATTATTGCCACTTTGGTTATCAGGTTTAGAAAGAGTTCGCCCACTCAATGTGATGACTAATCTTGATTCCTTTGGTAACTTGGCTATACTCAATTCTTCCAAATTTAGCCTATAACATTATTTAGAATAATAAATAAATTCTAAATACAATTATTAAATAGAATAAATTTTAAAACATACCATGTTTCAAACATTATTCTGGGATAGAATGCTGATGTATCTATAATAACAGGTTGGGTTTTTTGAAATCCTTTCAGAGGTCTTGTACCATGATATATTTGACCAAGTATAACAAACTCATCGTGATTCCAGAAAACTGGAAATCTGTGTATTCCTTCCACAAAGAAAAGCATTGATTCACTAACAGTCGATAGTGGGATGGAAACTAAAAGAAATTACAAAAAACGGATAAAGAACATGAAGAACAATTAGAACAAATAATATATTAAAGTTTTTTACCTTCACTGTTCACAGGTAAGGAATATGGATTTTCTTCAAGTTCAAAATCGACCCTATTTGCTTTGCAATAGACAGCTATGAATCCACGAACAGCTTCTCGAAGGCGCTGGCAATGTAATCCAACCGTATCTTTAAGAGTAGCTTGTCGAAGGGATACTTTACAATACTCTCCAGATTCTGATATTATTTCAGGTTTTATAATATTTGCATCAGGTTTCGACTGGAATTTTTTTTAATATTAGCTTTTGTTGCTTAATTCATAAAATATGATACATAAGTAACGTAAGTACATCAGAACATGCATGCATGAGAGTTTTCAGAGTAGTGGATACATGTTGTGTCTCAACACCTCCAAGTAGAGCACAAATAGCTTTAACAGCCTGTGCGGTAGCACCCAATCGCAGATTACCACCATCAGCCACACGAGAAGAAACACGTGTCAATTCACCCTCCAAAGTTTCTAAAATTGATTAAAAAAAAAACGTAATTTATAATACATAAGTGAAAATAATAATAAATTTTATAATTCATACCCAAAAGTATTGATAAATTGTGAAATGAGATTGGTGGTAGTAAACTTTGATTCGGTAATATTTTATCTAAAGTAAGATGACTATCCCTGATGTCATCTCTCTCAGTTCTCATTAGGCTTAAGTTTCTAGTTGATTGAAGGGATAATTTTACATCTTGTTCTAATCTAACGCATTGTCTAACGTAATTATATTCACTAAGGCAGCTTCCTGGTGTTAAGTATTCACCAAGACCCCATACCTAAAACAGTCGAAATAGTTTTTTAAATTTAAATAGTTAAAAATATATCGAACATATAAATATACACAGATTACTAACGCGCAATGTATATCCAGATATGTCTTCTTTGATTTCTCCTTCAGATTCGCAAACAACATGCAAAATAACATGTTCCACAGTTGATTCAACTAAAAAACGTATATCGAAATGTAATTGATAAACCCAAGTTCAATTTAAATATGGAATAAAAAATAAAATTATTGTACCATCACACGTAAATGTAATCGCATGACTATTACTATGATAAACTAAAAGTTTGATGCTGGTATCAGGAGTGTAATGTCCTTCCGATTTCGAAGCTATCACATAACCAGGATTGGTAGTAGAATCAGTAAACTTGTAATTACCTAAAAATAATATCAAAATAAAATACGAGACTGAATTATGTATACTAATATTGAATTTCAAAAGTAAATTTACCTCTGATTTGTTTCACCATTTCCAAAAAGGCTACTAATTCAGATTCATATTTTCGAGTTTTACATGGAATTACCGATTCGTAAAGTTTGCTCTGTGAACATATTGATTGAACGATAAATGCATATTACTTTTAAAATATTCTAATCTAATCTAGTAAGTTATAAATTTTACATTTAGTGTTTTGCTTCGTTTGATCACGGGTGTTGTTGGTGGAAGAGATCTTGGTGGGGGTGAAGGTAACGGAGATATGACAGTATCACGTTTATTAACTGTAGCATAGACTGAAGCTTCCCTGGATTTTTTTGTTTCACCGTAAAGAAAATCTAACGGATCAAATTCGTCATATATACTGCTTGAGCATTCACTACTCAGCATGTAATCTAAAACGAAGAAAATGTACGATTTTTTTTTAATAATTGTATTAATACAAATTGATATAGTACATTATTGTAAACGGATATTACCATTTGTGGTTTGGTCAGCCATTAATGGATCGAATGCTTCTAATACACTGACACGGTAACTTCCACCAGTAGGTCTGAAATTTTTTTTAAAATTATATTAACTTGAAATGTTTAAAGCTTATATAAAAAAAATGAGTACCTAGTATTTACTGCCAAATCAATCAAATTAATTGATTTTCCATCTGATTGTGTAGATTCTTTATTAACAAACTAAAAAGAAAATAGACTTTGCTATCAGTGTGACTAATATATGACTAATTAAATTAAGTTAGATAAATTAACCTTTTGATTTGTTGGTATGATATTATCTGATATTGATTTTGGTACACTGAGATGTGGCAAATGTGCACCTTTTTCCTTGAGCGATTTGTGTACGATCTCTAATTTTTGACTAGTAATTTTTGCATCTTGAGAGATATTTAGATCAGCACTTTTCGATTTACTTATACTAGTGAATCCGTTGTTTATGATGTCAGAAGAATGTAAAGTACTCAGGTCCGATTCTAAAGTGTTCGAAGATACACTTGTTGAAAGGTTAGTGGGGAAAGTATTTGTGGGTATTGGATTATTTTGTCCTAATGTTGCTAATTGTGGATAACTAGAAGAATTAGGAGTTAATTGTTGATTAAAATTTGATGGTGAATTGTTAAGATTTATTTGAAAGGCAGCGAGATTTGGGTAAATATTGGACGATCCAAACTGTGGTTTAGGTTGAGAAAAATTATTAAAAGGTTGCCTTCCATACATGTTTATATTAGAAGGATAATTGTATTGTAAGTTTGGAGAGCAAGAAGGAAAGTTTATAACTGGATTTACAACATTAGCGGAAGGATAAGGAATTATATTTTGAGCGGAATATGACGATGCACTCGAGTTACTCCTCATCAATTTGGTATTATTACCGAAATCAGGAATTATTGCTAATTGTTCTGATTGATGCTGTCTGAAAAAAATGTTAATTTTCAATTGAATAGTAATATTTAAAATATATTACAATGCAAATAAAAAAAAAATACCTGTGCATTTGATTAATATGTTCTTTAAATTTTTCGTGTTCTTTTTTAAATTCATCATGTGCTTTGCCTGAAGAAGAAGGTGCTATAAACGATATTAGATCATCGTTTTTAACCTCAGATGGTGTAGGACTGTTAGAAGTAGAGCGGAATCCGTCAGGATGAGGAGAAGTTCGGATTCTTCTAGCTGGTCTGCGAGGAGGTGGTGGTAAAAGAGGTGGACAACCACTAGAATTGGAACGAGAACGAACTGGTCTGATCGGTCCATCGCATTCTGTCTCCGATGAAGGACTTTCTATAATTTAATGAAATTTTATTGTAATTAGTCAATGTTAAAAATTTATTTTATTTTGAATTGATTTATTATATTGAAAATAATTCTCTAATAAAGATATAGACAAATGATTATAATTTTACAATCTCTACCCATAGTATGTCAATATAAAACTTCTAACAATATCACAGTCTGAGGCACAAAGACTCATTCAGAATAAATTCAATAATTGACCCATCCTCTTTCAAGAGTTGAAGTAGTACGTTTGGTTCAAGCAATTCAGAGTAAAAAAATATACAAAACAAAATTATTAATGGTGCATTTTTCTACGATGCCTAAAATCTATTAAAATAAAATATTTTCAGATAATATAAAAAAAAGGAAACAGCGACTTAAACATAAGCTCGGTACATTTACAAATTAACCGTGCACTTTTTAAAAATGAACACTCCTAAATAAAATACAGAACTACAATTTGAAAATGTAATACACTTATTCTTATATTTGACAAGACATGTTCACTTACTAGTTTTGGCTGCGGCTGCCGAATGAAAAATATAAAAATGTTTAAGAAATATGTACATATCGATCATGTTGATAAATATGAATTTAAGGCAAGTAATATTTATATTATAAAAAAACTCATACAGTTTTAGTTTTCTTGAATACACCAATTATCGAAGTCAAGCAACAAGTGGCTCGGGCAGTTCACGGTTAAAACAGTTTTTAGTACGGAACCTCTCTGACCACCCCGTTATTATCATAATACGGCCGAAACGTTGAATAGTACAGTAAAAACCTAAACATATACAATGAAAACCCATCTGCGAACACTTTTCGGTCGATTTTCGACCAAAAGCATATTCCATCTACCAGATCACTAACTTCGGACACTCTCCAAGGCAGTACACGATTAAGAAAATACAGTTTTTAGTACTGAATTCCTCCGACCTTCCCTTCATTGTCATAATACGGCCGAAACATCGGATAGTACAGTAAAAACTTAAACATATACAATGAAAACCCAACTGCGAACACTTCTCAATCGACTTCTCATTAGTATTGCGAGTGTCGACCGAGAGCAGATCCCGTTTACGGATCGCCAATTTTGGACAGTTCCCAAAGCATTTATTCAAGTACGCACTACTCGAAGACGCTATCCGAGCACTTGACAACGAAGATACAAGAGATAAGCGAGAACAGCAAGGAAGAGAATCTCACCGTCGTGGACGGCCCTCTGTTTACGGAAGTGGTCGAACGCGAGGCTCTCGAGGCTGAGGGCCTGAGCCCTCTCCAGCTCGGCTTCGAACTGTCGCTCGTAGTCCGACATGGCGCATCTCAGTCGGAGCACACTGTTGGATGGTATTTACGAGTCGTTCATGCTGCCGTCACACGCCACAACAACACCGTTCGACATCAGACACCCGATAAATGTCAAACGGGATACGCGCTGCCAACGTGAGCGACAATACAATATTGGTCACAGTATTTACATTACAAATTCACAGTATACATATATCAAACGTCAAATTTCCAACTAAATTACCTTTTCGCCCGACAAATAGATGCTAGTATCAAAAATACATTTTTAGTAGTGAACTTATTATGAAAACTAAACATTAGACCCAGTGTACATTGCAATGTACACTAATGTTTAATGTTAAATGTTTTTTTTCTGGGCTAGTATACGTATTATTATATTTGGGACTATATACTATACGGAGTTCAATTCGGGACGCCAATGGCTACACATCGCGCGAACCGTGTTCTAAAACGATAAGACGATATCGAATCCAATTCTGACCTCCCCCCCGGATCCCACCCCCAAACTAACCACCCAATAACTAATAATAATATTACATCGAATAGTAACCAATAGTGCATCGACTAATTACCAAAAGTGCGCGCGAAACATAAACTACTAACTTAATATCAACACCCGCCAACAGAAACCCAAAAAAAAAAAAAAAAAACCACTAACAATCCGATAAACGAAACGTACGCGATTAAATCCCCAACATTAACAAATTAATACATAATCAAACGCATCTGGGTCCGAAAACTCGGAAGAAATAAATCTCTCGAAACGAATGCGAACCTTCTTGCCGCACAAAGCGAAACAACCAAACCGACACTTTTTTTGTCTCCGACTTAGAAAAAATTCCTTTGCGCTGTGCAGAGCCCTTTGTTTATCCACGACAACATCCAATTTCAAAGCAGGGCACGCAAAACGAATTTATCGCGTACAAATTAAATAAAATAAAAAATAACTGATCGATTCGCGATAAATATCTGCTGACACACCGTCCGGCAAGGAAACACACATACAGACGCACGCGCACCCCGGCGCCCCCGAGCCGACCCCCCAGGCTCCCGGCCTCGAACGGCCGCGAGCGACGTGAGTACGGGTTTCCGCGAATACAAACAATTTTAAATCCAGATCTTCAAGATATCCTGTTTGACAAACACTCACCCTACACTCATCTAATAAATACACTAAATAACAACAACAAACTAAAAATATTTATGAGAAGTAAAGTCAAATCCATCGCCCGAACCATCAAATTCCCAACCTTACCTAAACCGTAATCGATCCTAAATCTATCCATAAATAATAACCAACAACAGACCCCGAATAGCATGCATAACACTTCAGAGGAAGGACTGCCTGAGTAAAATACCAAGTAACTAACCGCATGACCAGATAGTACTGCTAAAACAAAAACAAAAATCTTTGGTAAAGGCGAGGACCAATGAGGTGTGCTGTACTGAGGTCTGAACCATGTAGGGCCATCGGGCTAGCCTCAGACGCCAGCCGGAGACCACGCGATCAAAAGCAGGCAGAGAGGACGCAATCTGCTCAGTCTCTGTCTCGTCTGCCTCACTGACTATCATTGCGATATGCTCACTGAGCAGCGACCGGATTCAGACACATAGATACGCGTTCAGATGGTCCGAGAGCCTTCTCTGCTGGCATGGGGAGGAGTTGGCTCTTATGTTCCCTGCCCCTTATCAAAGCGTGGTGGGCACACGTGATGAGGTACCGCCCAGACTGTCAATGCAAGTTGACAAGACTTCATCCTGCATTGGATGTCTATGTTGATAATGATATACTATACAAAAGTATAGCGGGGCATTGTATTTTATTTAGTTGGTAGTTAGTCCCTGTCAAACCTAATGACAACTTTAACTGATTTTGTAAAGAAATCAATAACTTTACAATGTTTTGAGATGATCTCACAAAGAAAGACATCTTTTATTGCACTGTATTATAATTCGAGGTTATGTATTGCTGTTATTAAACAAATAGTCATTATGATATACAGTATACACAATGTGATTGATTTCCATACGAAATATTATGCAAATTAAGAATATTTAGATTTCAGTTAAGTTTTATCATTTTTTTGTTACTGGCAACTTTACTGTGCGAAATGCCAAATTATACTGCTCAAACTGACACCATTATACTGGGCCGAATATTGGTACCCTTTCCAAATTATATATAATGGTAGTATGTTAGAGTTTCTTAGACAAATGTCATTCGCGAAAGTGACATATGTCCACGTTAGTGGAGGGGATAAGAAGAGAGGGGAGTATCGAGAAATAAACGAGTCGACCTTTGATCGCAGACGGTGTCCAGCTGCGTCACTGTTTGTATCTGTCGAAGGTCTCCGTGCCGAATTCGGCATCAGTCAACCGATCGATCGGTGAACGGAACGACCTGCGAAGATGAGCTCTTCAAAACTGGCGGTGGCTGCCCATAGAGCCTTCAAAAGAGTTAATCTTGCCCAGTCTTCACGCACGTTCAGGTAAAGTCAAAGAACGTTCGTTGACCTACTTTTAATTGACGAATTCTTGAATTGGCACTCGCAATTCTGATTCTGTTAGAATTTTCTATTATGTCGTTGAACTTTTATGTTCAATTATTGTTGTAATAGTGTAGTCGAAATGTTTTGTGCAAATTTTTTTTGATGTATGATCATGAATCTATAATTGACCGTGTGTCCAAAAAAACTTAAAAAAATAAGCTTCCCTAAGATGGTAATTTTCCGAAAAGGGTGCGATTCATAGGCTGTAGTTTAGTCTATTAAAAAATTACCATTATTAGAAACCTTAATTTTTAACTAGATGGTCAATTATAGATTCATGGTCAACTACTGATGCATTTCTTTATAATCGGAAAATATTTCGTTGTAGATTGTATGCTACGTCTGCCGCTCAAACCAAAGAGAAAAATGTCGCAGCTCCGAAAGAAAATTTATCCTTTACCATGAATTTATTCCGTGGACAAATCCAAGCAACTCAAGTGTTTCCATACCCAGACGTTCTCAATGAAGAACAAAGAGAAACTATTGAGTCTTTGATCGATCCAGTTGAATCATTCTTCACTGTATGTTGATTTCAATTAATTTTTTTAATGAATAGATATACGAAATACAATTGTTTTCTTTTTTTATGTCAGGAAGTGAACGATCCTGTGAAAAATGATACAACTGCAAACATAGACGAAGCTACAATGAAAGCTCTCTGGGAACTCGGTGCATTTGCCATGCAAGTGCCTATTAATTATGGTGGTATCGGTTTGACAAACACACAGTATGCTCGTTTAGTAGAGATTGTGGGTGTTCACGACTTGGGAGTCGGAATCACTTTGGGTGCTCATCAATCGATCGGATTCAAAGGAATTCTCCTGTATGGAAATCCTGAGCAGAAACAAAAGTATTTACCTCGCGTAAGTAATGGAGATGTTGCTGCTTTCTGTTTAACAGAACCCTCTTCAGGATCTGATGCTGGTTCAATCAGGTTTGTAATCTTGATTTAGTTGATTTATTTATACTGGATTGACTTTCATAATTATTTTCATGATGCAGATCAAAGGCTGTTTTGTCTGAAGATGGAAAGCATTATATTTTAAATGGATCCAAAATTTGGATTAGTAATGGTGGAATTGCTGAAATCATGACGGTCTTTGCACAGACCCCTGTTGAAAAAGATGGAAAGATAGTAGATAAGGTATAATTTCATTTAACTAATCTCATTGATTTGTTTAGAATTTTACGTCATAATCAATGAGATAAGATTGGTATTTTATTATGAATATTTTTTAAATATTCTATTTTTTTGCGTCATTTATCAAAGTCACAAGATCAATATCTTTAAAAACCTTTATTGTTTTTTTTCACAATAAAAATTAATTTGAATAATATTTTATATTTTGCGTATAGGTTTTTAATTTGTTTTGAATTTTGAAATAGCTTATGAAATGTTACTCAAATAATTTTGATTACAGGTTACAGCTTTTATCGTGGAAAGAGCTTTTGGTGGAGTTACTAATGGACCACCAGAAAATAAAATGGGTATCAAAGCTTCAAATACTGCTGAAGTATTTTATGAAGATGTCAAAATCCCGATAGAAAACGTACTCGGTGGTGTCGGAAATGGATTCAAAGTGCGTTTTTTGTTTTTAACATAATTCTGAAAAAATGTAAACAAGAAAAATACTCAATTTCCAAATTTATAGGTTGCAATGAACATTTTAAACAATGGACGTTTCGGAATGGCAGCTTGTTTAGCTGGAACTATGAGACATTGTATTCAAAAAGCCACCGATCATGCGACGTCTCGCATCCAATTTGGTCAACGTTTAGATTCTTTTGGTACCACTCAAGAAAAATTGGCTCGTATGGCAATTTTGCAATATGTTACTGAATCTCTTGCGTACATGATTAGTGGTAATATGGATACTGGAAGTCAGGATTATCACCTCGAGGCAGCTATTTCCAAAGTAATAAAAGATAAATTATTGTAATATTTCTTTTATGTGTTATATCAATATCAATTTAATTGGGGATGTTTTTTTAGTGTTTCGCTAGCGAATCTGCTTGGTGGGTATGCGACGAAGCAATTCAAATCATGGGTGGAATGGGTTTCATGAAGGCGGCTGGTTTGGAAAGAGTACTCCGAGATTTGAGAATCTTCAGAATTTTCGAAGGAACAAACGATATTTTGCGTCTTTTCGTAGCTTTAACTGGTATATATACTTTTTATGCAAGAATTTAAACTTATTTATCACAATAGATGTGATTGTTGATCACAAATTTCGTCATATTTGTATCTTACGAACAATGAGTTCTTTTTATCATATTACCGTTTCAGTCATAACACATGACGTAAATATTTTTTGATAACAAAAATTGTGTAATTATACAGGTATTCAATACGCCGGAACACATTTACGCGAATTACAAAAAGCATTTAAAAACCCCACTGCAAACTTAGGATTGATATTCTCTGAAGCTGGTAAAAGAGTCTTCCGCTCAGCAGGACTCTCGAGTGGTCCTTCTATGGATCACTTAGTCGCTCCTGTACTCCAACCATCTGCTCAACTTGCGGCAAAGGTTTTATTTCGTTATAAATACCCAATATTACTTTTTGTTTGATTTTGATAAATAGATTCAGTATCGTTTCAGAGTGTCGATGCGTACGGTCAAATTATTGAATCTGTCTTGGTCAAATACGGAAAAGGTATTGTTGAAGAACAGTTCATATTGAATAGGTTAGCTCAGGCTGCTATGGATACTTATACCATGGTCGTTGTTTTGTCTCGAGCTACTCGATCCATCAATTTGGGATTGCCTTCCGCAGCACAAGAAACTTTAATGGCACAAGCGTGGTGTACTGAGGTATATTATTTTCAGTATGTGTTTTGGTTTAATTTGGACTATTGGTTTAATCGAATTCTTTATTTTCAGGCGTCTGCTAGAGTCACGAGCAACATTCAACAAATCAGTTCACCCACTCAATTAGATCTATTCTCTAAATTCTCATCTATATCCAAAACCATCTGCGAAAGTGGTGGTGTTCATCAGAAAAATCCACTCGGGATTTAGGTGTTTAGTTTTAATTTAAAATAATATTTTTGCACATTGCTTTTTTTTGCAAATTTATAGTGGAAAATGTGATTTCGTCCTAACGAATTTTATTTATTTGGAAAATTTTAAAAGGTTTTTTCCAATGTGTTCATGTTATAATAGGTGTATTAAAAAAATTACAATATGAATTATTTTTTGAATATATTGAAAAATTTAGAATCTGCAGTGTTGAAAATATACACGTAATTTTGAATTAAAAAATGTCTATAAAACTACTATAATAAATAAGTACCTAAACTTGGTGTAGACCTAATTCTCCTTCATATTTATTTGAAGGAATTGTAAATCTTTAAATCTAAGTGAAAAAAATGACAACTATTTTAATACTCTGATGTTATTTTCCAAAGTATTAATAAATATATTTTTGTAAAAATAAAACCATAAATATCATTTTAATGTTATTTTATTTGGGATTGCTCGAATACAACTATATCACAAAAAATCTAATTACATGACTGGTTTTAGGCTTTTTCAAAAGAAAAATCTATCACTTATATAGCTAGCTATAAGATACAGCATAATCGTCGGGTTCATCATAACCCTGCACACATTTAATATTCGGCACACACGTACTTAAACCCTTCCAAAATATAACAGCAGTTAAGTATCTAACAAGATTTGAATTAATGTAAAGCTGTTAATATTCGTAAGCACGATAAACTATGATTCGATCATTTTTATATTTGTAATTTTTTACACAAAAAATAGATATTCTTAATTAGTATCCACATACACATATTGGCAGAACGGCACATTCATGGATAATATATAAAACAAATATATTTTCTTTTAAAAAATAAAATATTTACATCTTTAACAGTCCATAATATCAAATGCATACGTATTCATTCATCTGTAAAAAAAAAAAAAAAAACAATATTTACAAAATAGTCACAAATATCGGAGTATTTGAGCTTCTGAATTTACCAGTCTCTGAATTACACAAACGAATTGAAACATTTCATAAATCACAAAGAAAATTGAAGGTTTTTCAATCGTCGATATTTATTTCGCTCAATGTTTCACCTTGGATCGCTACAACAATACAATAATGTTGAAATAATTGAACGAGGAGTTCTCGTTCGTCTAACATTTCTAAAGCCTCAACTCGGCGACGATCTTCAGACGGCAAAGCCTTCCAAATAGTCTCCATGTCCCAAGCTCGTGCAAGGCCCCAGCCAGTATCCAAGAATCTGTATTTTTATTAAAAATATAAGATGAAAACATACAAAATTCGTAAATAATAAAACAGTTCAGAAAATATTTTGTTACCTTTGTTTTTGTGTTTCTAAGGATGTGCAATATTCCGCTCCAGCTAACGGACAACCCCTAGCGCTCAAATTGGACAACATTACTTCGCCGAATTTGTCTTTTAAATTGACTTGTTCGTAGCTCAGAAGCATGGAATTTGGAAATTGTTTGGCGAGCCACATGAGGAGTTTCTGGCATGGCTCTGGTTTTAAGTAGACGAGAACGCACTCGGCAATGAAAAGAGTCGGTAAATCGTATTGAATACCGGTCCTTTCTAATTTCCGTTGAACTTCTGATAAACATCGAAGATCGCAACCTAATAGATGATAGCCGTCTGCATGTAAATCACCCTCTCGAATAATAACTTCTCCATCTATGTCCGACGAAATAATAAATTAGTATAAAATGTATTCAAAACAATTTAGTAATTTATGTTTTTGTCATAAGCGACATTAATAATTGAGAGAAATACCTTCAGCGTAAATTTTTTCCAACAACTGTTTACTTTTTTTAATAGCTTGACATTTTCTGGCTGTTACACTTGGAAAATCCATTTCGACAAAGTTTGTAATCACCTGACTCATATCGTTTCTTAGCCGCCAATACAAAGTATCGAAACCGCATCCTAAATTCACAATCTGGCAGTTATTTCCAGTTATCTGAAAAATAAACACATTCAAGGTTGAATTTATAATTATCTTACAGTTATTTTTTCAAAATTTTATCTTGATTAGAAGAACTTTTGTTACTAAATCAGTTCATATACATAACAATAAGTTTTTATCAACGTTTAATTTGATGGAATGTCCTTGTTTTCTGTCGTTTGAGTCAATAAATAAAGTTTAGTATACAGACACCCATACTGATGACCCGAAAGTCTTTTCAGGGGACACGAGACGAAGTTGGCAGTTATTTTCCGTCTCTTATCAATACGCGGGGGATTTGCGCAATAAGGTTCCGCCTAGACCTTCAACACTAGTTGAAGAGACTTTGTTCTGCAGGGGACATTTTACGGTTGATATCGACGAAACGGTAGTATACTACTTATCTAGATTATTGAGAAGGGACAATTTTAGTATTCGAAACCTTAAATAAATACCTTCCCCTTATCGATGACTATCAAATACGAGTAATAAGAATATTGAAAAGTTTCAATAGCGTATCGAAAAGGTCTCGTTACCTATGAACGGTGTGCAGATTTATTATTATAAAAGTGCACCCAAAACTCTTTTTACACATAAAATTTTTGCAAGACTTTGAAAGGTAATTATCATAAAAGCAAACAAAACATATGGAAATTTTGCATCTTGCGCAGAAAAAAATGACAATTTTTTACGACTACAAGATATTTTCAAAAGATTGTTTGGAAAACAAAACGGCGTTTACTCACACACACATTTAAGCGATAAGTCAAAATATCGAAACTATGAAGTCTTTTTTAATTAAATTGGCTCAATAGTGCGTTTTTATACTTTACCATATCGATACAATAAAGGTAATCTATTGAAAAAAAAAATTTCATTGAGAAATTCGTTCCGAACCTGAGAGCTTCTCCCTGATGAGCCGTTCAGTGCACACAATGACTAACTCCATAAAGCAAAATGTTGAGAAAATCGATGAAACAATGTTTATTGTTTTTTAAAATTCCCTTTTATAATATAAATTCAAATAAGTATTGTAGAATGCATGAATACAGGTTTAATGCATTATTGCAATGATTTACATTAGAGTATGGAATTAATCAAAATGGCCCTGAAACAAATGATTTATTATTCAATGGCCAAAAAAATGTTGTCGTTTTTTTTTGATGTTAATCTTCATTATTCAGGAAAGTGATTTTAAACATAAATAGTTATGACTATACCGAGTGGTTTAAGTGGAGTGAATCAGTCTGTGCATGAACGCAACGCACTCTAAACAGAACAAACGACATTGCGACATGGAAAAGTAAAAAAAAATTGGCGGCGATTTGAACGAGAATGAAAAATAGACTGACTGCCAAGAAACGATCGACGAAGAAGCGGATGCCCTGCACCCTGGCGTAGTAGCCCCGGTTGATCTCGGGCGGGTTCCTGGAGAGCGAGGGCCTGCGCCCCCCCACCAGGGGCAGAGCCCCGTCCTTCCAGTAGCCCAGGGCCGCGGCGGCCCGCTTGCACTCGCACGCCTCGTCGTTGGTCGCCTTCACGGGCTCGTCTGTTTGCTCCATTTTGCACTTTCTGAATTATAACATCATTTACGCACTGCAAGACGAGAGGTACACGTGAACACTGTTACCAATCGTCGTGCGGGAAACTTTCATGTGTACGGTCAACGGTGCCCAAATCACGCAAGCGCATATTTTTACAAATTTTCAAAGGGGCAACATATTGGTCACAGTATTTACATAACAAATTCACAATGAAATTACCTTTTCGCCCGACAAATAGATGCTAGTATCAAAAATACATTTTTAGTAGTGAACTTATTATGAAAACTAAACATTACACCCAGTGTACATTGCAATGTACAGTAATTTAAATGTTTTTTTTTTGTGGGCTAGTATACGCATTATTATATTTGAGACCATATACTATAAAAAAGTATAGCGTGGCATGGCATTTTATTTAGTTGGTAGTTAGTCCCTGTCAAAACTAATGACAAGTAACTGATTTTGTAAAGAAATCAATTACTTTACAATATTTTTTATCAAGACATCTTTTATTCCACCGTATTATAATTCGAAGTTATGTATTATTGTTGTTATTAAACAAATAGTCATAATGATATACACAATGCGATTGATTTCCATACGAAATATTATGCAAATTAAGAATATTTTGATTTCAGTTATGTTTTATTATTTTTTTTTGTTACTGGCAACTTTACTGTGCGAAATGCTAAATTATGCTGCTCGAACTGACACCATCATACTGGGGGCTGAATATTGGTACCCATTTTCAAATTAGTGTGAAAATTTGCGCATGCGTTTGCGTCTGATCACCGTTTCAAACGCGTCAAACCTATTGTTGGTATGTACGGTTCTTACAATTTGACGTTTGCCCAAATGACGCAAGCGCAAATTTTTCGAAATTTTCAAATTACAGTGGAAAACATTTAACTGAAAAGACGACGACGACGACACACGACGCAAGCGTAACATTTTCGAAATTTTAAAAATTTTCAAATCAAAGTGAAAAACGTTTAACACGAAACTGAAAGCACCAAAAGGTGTATTTTTGTTAAAAGAATGGTTGAGGCTATTTACAGATAATGTATTTGCGAATTCTTGGCTATTTGCAGATACACTATTTGCGAATTCTTGGCTATTTGCAGATACAATATCTTTGAAATCAGGTATAGTGCATAAGAAATAATCGGTGGCCAGACGCCAACTCACACGACCCAAGCTCAAATGAGACAAGCTCACACGACGCAAACTCACACGACCCAAGCTCACACGATACAAACTCACATGCTTTCGAAATTTTCAAAATTTTCAAATTAAAGTGAAAAACATTTAACACGAAACTGAAAGCACCAAAATGAGTTTTTGTGTTAAAAGAATCTCACGTTAAACATTGTAGTATACGTTCATATTATACGTACCCAATATTATTATCATTTACGTAAAAACAGTTCACTATCAATGATTAGGGCTATTAAACGGATGTTGAGTGTTTTTATGTAAATGATTTTATCCAAATTAAAATCAATTCGAGGTTGACTGTATTTGCAGGATAATATTTCGATTTTTCACTTTTCGCATTATTAATCATTGTCAAATTAAATATCGCAGAGATACGAAGCAACGCGAGGGTAGGAGAAGTCGTCATCCCTCGGGAGAAGAGAAAAAGGAGGTCCTTTATTTAAAAACTGGAACGTTGATTGATTTCTTTTGCGGACTTTCCAAGAAACGACTCATTCATTACGATTCTGCGACGTGCATATACGGTATAAAATTTAATATTTATTACAAGAATTGTATATTAATTATTTTGCTGTAATATACCAATGAGATAACTTGATTTTGATAAAGTACGAGTTTGCTCATGTGCAATAGCAAATTTACTTAAAGTTCAATTGTTAGGTGAAGCTGCACGTCTAGATGCATAACTCGAAATATTTTACATTAAGAAACATATAACTTATATAACTTTCAAAACTAATTAATAAATACATCCATTTACAATAACAAATTTATAATATTTACTGTTCCATCTTTCTTCGATTATGTATTAAAAAAAATGTTACTTAAGTTTCCCACTTTTCATAACACTTAACATCAACATTAAAACACATCAAAACTTGCAAGAAGTTGAACTGAAAGGTTTAAATCTTTTGGACTTTGGCAACACTTCGAATCGAGTGCCTTATTATCGCACAAGAAACAGCCATCTTTCTCGGCAGTCTCCGCTTTTGCACTTTTCCCATTGCCTACAATGGTATTTTAGTCCTTTGAGGGTAGCAGGGTGGGTGGTAAGCTTTAAAGAGTTCTTTGTCGTCGCATTCTGTTTATGCGAAGAGCAGTGTTAAACTTGGCATTTGAAACGTTTTATTATAATAAATATATTAAAAAGGTTTGAAACGATGTTTATGTCGAAGAAAAGATAGTTGTTTTATTTGTTTTTAATATTAAATTTCGTTTATTTTGGATAAACCTTAACAGAATAATGCTGATGATTTCAAATTACGATATTAAAAATATCATAAAGAAAGAATTTTGCCGTGAAATTAGAGGCATTATTTTTGTTAAAAGTTCCGTTTTTTTTGTATAATAAAATTTCGTTGAATTTTACATTTTTAGAATAACTAATTCCCGTTAAGTATACACCTACTGACAATTAATTATAAAATATGATATGAAGTATTCTTCAAGGTGAAATTTCAAATACTTCTGAAAATTTCTACTACTCTACTCCACTTTATAAGCAAAAATTGATTTATCAACAATCTGAAGAACAAACAAAACGATGATTTATCCGATCGAGCGTCCATCCAAGAACGAATCGCGGAAAAGCGCGATCGATACGCGAACGCTTTTCCGGGTTTCCCTGCGCCGTAAATTTCCCGCGATTTTTCCGCAAGGTGTGATATTTTCGGCAAATCAACAACACGAGACGATAATTTACGGCAGTGTCGGCCATTTTTTCCCGATTTCCCATTTTTTCGTGCGCATTTTTCACCGACTATTCCCGGTTCGACTTTATTTTTTCGAGTCGATTTATTCGCGGCCGCAAATCGAGGCCTAGTGACATTCTTTATTTTCCGCTTACGCTGCATCGCTTACGATTTTCCTCGGCGATTTTCCGCGGGACTTTTCCACGCCAGAATGACAAATTGCATTTCGATTGATTTATTCGGATAGCTATGTTTATTTTGGCGGTTTTTATAGACTCACCGAAGTATCGAGTTACAATTGAATTTAATTTTTGTAGTATATGTCGTGGGATGTTTATTTTATTATGGTTTAAAAATACATATTCAAATATACATTATATTATAAATATATTCAAGCGAGCAACGTGAAACTTCAACGGTAGACTAGAAGAATGCACTCGTCAAAAAGAATGCTACCTGAAGGACGTAATATTCAAAAAATGTCAATTTAGATTTCTGTCTCTTAAATAACAAGATGTAGTGATTTGATTTCTAATTGAAAAAATTTTTTTTTGTTTAGTTTCCTATATTTTTAATAGGCGTTTCAAAAGTTTCCGTTTTTCTGTGTCATCCTATATTAATATAATATGCAGGGTGTTACAAAGGTCTCCTTAAAACCTTAAAGAGGTGATAGGTAGTAGGTCACGTTATTTGGAATATTTTAAACCAAACATACATTAGTTTAAAGTTTAAACAGACCTTTGTAATACCTTGTATAAAATTTTTATTATTTTTTCAATTTGAAATGGTTTCAAATATTTTTCGGTGATTGAAAACTATGCGTGGAGATTCTTCAAAGAATTTAATTATGATCGTTAAATCGAATATTTCTGGTTTTATAAATAGACCTTCTATTGTCTATATATAATAAATATTATATTTATTCTATTTAGAAATACATATTTATGAGCTGACAATGAGTTAGAAAATATATGATATTGTCAGTAAATATATACTTTTATTGAAGAATATACATTAGTAATATATAAATATATCTAATATTTTGATAAGTTACTATGATAAATAGAGTTTGGTCCTATTTTATACAAATCATGTGCAATTCGGTTCACTCCAGCGAATACAGTATTGAAATATGTAACTGGATAGAGTTAGCTGGGTCACGTGGAGAAAATGTGGGTCGTACATTCAATATTGATAATTCCAAAATGGAATCGAAAAAACTCTAGCATAAATATTTTATTCAGTACGATTACGTTGGTTCGATGGATGGTGCGATAAACGAGAACGCCGTTACATAAATAGGGCGGGAACAAAAAAATAGGAAAGATATTTAAAAACTAGACGTAATGGAGTGTGAATTCATGTATGACTTTGTTATTTTAATATTTACGAAACATGGAATATTCTTAATATGACGATGGTATTCATTTTTATAGCGAGAAAGTATGTACATACAGTTCTTACAGTATGTACATACAGTTCGTAAGAAAGCCTTTTGTTCTTACGTTATTATTTGTTCTTTCAAATAAAAGTTTCTTTATGGAAAGTATCAATTTTCACATCGTTCTACGTGCGGATACAAAAAAATGTTGAAATGTATTATATTATGAGATATATTGGTGAAAAAGGAAGACTTTCGAAATGATACGTATAATCCAGAAAAATTATGTACTTTTTTCATATGTTACTGTGAAAGTATCAATTCATTTAAATGTCCAAGTTGACTCAAAAATGAGTACTGAATATTTTAAAAAGTTCCGATTAAAAATAAACGCTCTTACAGGTTTGATAGTAAGTGTTTCTATTTTAGGAATACTCATATAAATATGAAAACACCAGGAAAATTCCTAACACAAAAGTTTTTTTATCGATCACTTTCAGCTCAAGTGTGACTTTTATTTTCGTACACATTTAAAAATAATGGTTTTAATCAAACGAGGTGAGTGGTTTATATCCGTCGGTCATTAAAATTAATTGAGAATCTGCGGCAAAAAATTTCCGTTTTATTTTACACGTGAGCTAGCAAATTGGATATTCAATATTGTGGCTGCATACGATATAACTATGAAAAATCGAATTTCCCCTATTATTTTGCGGGTAAATTCGTTTAAAATTCCTTCGCAGTTTTCGTATCAGTTTCTATACGTTCATTAAAAAATAAAAATAGATCAATTATATTTTTAACATTTCAATAGTTAAACTTTATTGAATACGAGTATACTATTATACTATTAATCGAATAAAAAAATTAATATCAGGTTGAAATCATTTGGTAATTTTTATTATTAAAATTATTTAAAAATGATCATCCCTTTATTATTTATTACACAATGGGCACACACAATGAAGAATAAACATCTGTGCCTTTGATGATATTATATATCGGAAAAACTTTTTTCTGTAGTGGATATTAATTAAGCGGAATATGATGATAAAGACAATGATAATTTAAGCTCATTAACAAATCATGTGGCCTGTGTAACGTTCGCTGCAGGACAAGGTCCTTCCGATATTCATCAAAATTTCAAATATTTTTTCCTTGTTGCATGTGAACATTATTCGACGATAAGCAGAAGGTTAATTTTGATGGATTTAGATACAAAAAAATGCCCAATTACCTTAAAGATTAATGATAATAACATCCGTAATATAGACTGTACTACTTTTCGATTATTTTCAATATTTTACAAAAATCGATGAGCATTAATAATTCTCTAAATAATAAATATCGATTTCCATCTTTCCATCTGTCTGTGAAAATGTTTATAACCAGGGGCGGATCCAGGATTTTGGTAGAGTGAGGGCATCGGCGTAACTAGAAAAAATTGGTCTGTATGTAAATGTTAGCAAAAGGTTCCTTTAGTATTTTTGGTTATTATTATTATTAATAAGAAAATTGAATTAATAATGAACTCGTTAAATTCGAATATCCTTTTTGATCGTCATTAAATTCTGCAATCGTGTTTTTCGAAAACACTTTGTTTTAATTTATTAAAAATAATATTTTTTGTGATTCTCTAGAGGGAGGGGGGGGGGGCATTGTCTCCATGGTGGATCCACCAGTGCTTATAACAAACCGTTATCAAATCTCAAAAAAACCATTCCAACTATACATCAACCAATTAACAATTCCCATCACATCCCGAATAAACCTATTACCCATTAATCACATTAAAAAGCACAATTACATTAAAGACATCCTTACCTACCACCAAACCACGACAGCGTCTGAAACGGCACACTCTTCTGTTTGTTTTGCGAATTAGCAGCGAGACCGCAGATGCGACCTTCCTGCTCGCAGGCTTTCCATCCTCTGGATGTCCTGGACCACCAGGGATTTCCTCGTCCATATTTCAAGTTTCCCGCCGTCCCGGACTAGGGTCGGAGTTGAAGAGGGCGACGATGGATTCGAGGTTGTCGAGTTCATGAAGTATTCACTTTTTGGGCTGTTGCACGTTGTTCGGTTTGACCCGGTTTCGCTCGGGGTTTGATGCGTGTGCGTGTGTTCTGCTTTTTGATGTGCTATTTTGTAGTTTTTTTTTTAAATATGAATTATATTCATTTTTTTGAAGGATCTTAAATTTTATGTGAAATAATTTGAATTGTAAAACTGTGTAATTAACCCAGTTCGAAAACCAATATTATTTATGGATCTTTGTTTAAAAACATTTTTAATATTCATGTTGGATCGTTTTTGGGTCGTATATTGAAACATAATATTGGTTTGAGTAATTGAATAAATTGATTCTTATTTTACATAAAACATGTATAAACATAAAAATATATACAGAATGGTCCAAAGGTCTAGGACAGTTTTTTATGAGGTGATAGGTCATGTTATTTGGAATATTTTAAAGCATACATACCTTATTCCAAGGTATCATAGTTTTTGTGTTATTATTATTATTTTGATTTTTAAGAAAAATAAAAAATCTCGCTCTTGCAAATAAGGTTTGTCTGCCATAATATCTTTCATTTAGGAATTGTTAGTGTGCAAGTAAAAATAATAATAACTTGTTTAGTTTCTTTTTTTTAAACTGATTATAGAGCAAATCTTGAAGATTAAAATGGTTACTGATGATATCCAGTAACGAGCAAAACTTATTGCATTTTTTATTTAGTGAAAGATCAATTATTGAAATTTGGAAAATACCGGCAGTATTTTAATGCAATATTCATTGATAATGAGTGACGAGGCCTATTTTAATTTAAGCGAGTATATGAAAACAAAATTGAAACAAAAACAAAACATAAACAAAATTGTTGATTTTGAGATATTGAAAATTCCAGGGAAACACATCAGCATCAATTGCGTCCCCAAAAATGTAGTATTTGGTACGATATTTTCTTTGAATTTCAATTTGGAATAGAAAAACCTAATGAATTTTAATTGTTACTGAATATTATATTTTTCCATTTTATTTTACAAAAGTTGCTCTATAATGTTTAAAAAAATAAAATAAAAAATATTGAAAATGAATATGTAATGATTTTTTCAAACTCTTCAGTATTTTTGTGACCACTTTGTATATTGTAAGTAAGCGCTGAGTGGTGATTCCTGAAATAAAAAAAATGTCCGAAAAAAAAGAGAAAATACAAACAGTAGTATCAAATCAACTAATATGATATATAAAAATAAAAAAATATTATCAAAGCTTGAAATCTAAAAACGATATGATTTGAAAATATTTTTGTTATTGAAAATTTCGTATCATGTGCTTGCATATATAAACGGAACTCCCTTGATATATTAAATTATATAAACATTAAATTTATCACCATGCTACAACAACTTACATATAATGGTCGATATGAGAATAAATTTAATAAAAATACATGCAAAAGATCGTAATCATACAAAATGCTACAAAATGCATAAGTCGAGTACGAGAATACTGCGCAAAAAAATAAAAAGAAATTAAATTGCCAGCATAAAAAAAATCAGAAAATCAGTTAGGAAAATGCGGTACCACAAAATTGCGTATGAAGATCGGCAATTAAGATTTCGGGCGTTTGTTAAACGAAAATCGAGATAGTGACCGAACACGCACTCACAATTAAGGTTCTACGCGCAGAAGGCGGCTTTTAACTTCGATTGAAAATCTCCAAGGAAAATCCGATAGAGATTATCTATTAGGCGTCGATTCTAATCGTAATTTATTAATCAAATATGATGAATTTAATTGAATTTTAAATCCGTACCGAGACCCAAATCGGCCCGAAGATAATCGTAAATATGAGCCGAAAGGTTGCGTTTATCGCAGAGTTAAATCGGTTAAATATTTGGGCGAATGTTGCGAAAAATATGTCGGTGGAAAATAATGAGAATATCGGAAAATTGTGTGTTCGATAAAATATTTTCATTTATTGAATTTTCTTATAGTACTCATCATTAAATATAATACAAAATGTTTTTAACTTTTTTCCAGTTGTAAACAGGACGAGAATTTATCAATTTTAATGTCTTTATCGTTTATTCTGATCTTTTGTGTTTTAATATAATAGTAATTATTTTAGTCAAAATAATCAAAAGGAGGTAAAAATGAGCCGAATTTAGGATATAAAAAAATTAGAAAAAATATTTTTTTAATTCAAATAAAATTGTGTTATTTATATATAGGTATATATGAAACTTTTAAAGTCATTTATAAACTCGAGTTTTAAATATTCATGAGATAATGCACCAGTTACGGATCCATATACCTGTAGTTGACCATTTCTCAAGTATTAAATTTATCAAAATGTTTATAAAATCTTGAAAATACAAATATTTCGAAAAGTAAGCTTTGTTACATAATCTAGGAAGTTCAGCCTACATATGTATTTATGTATAAAGTCTCACAATTTATTAAAAGATCGCGCATTTAACGTCATTTTTCGAAAAAAAAAAAAAACCAAAAACGGTCCACTACTGGTGTCGTTATTTTACATGTTTCATCGAAAATTGATACGTAGGTTTGATATTAACGATAAGAGCCCACCATCCCGCCTGTTACATGCACCCCACTCCAGGGACGGATCCAGCGGGGGGGCGGTAGGGGCAACCGCCCCCCCTGCGGATGGAAGAAAAAATTTCTAAAATCACGCGTTTTCGACTAGAAAATGATTATCGACCATAAAAACATAATTTTTTGCGAATTTCTCGCTAAACGTAACCCAACCTGTCGTCGCAAGACGAATAACCTCGCGTGAACCTAACCCAAGTATCGGAAATATTTTTGCGAATTTCTCACCCAACCTAACCCAACCTGTCGTCGCAAGACGAATAAACTCGAGTGAACCTAACCCAAGTTTTGAAAATATTTTTGCCAATTTCTCACTAAACGTAACTCAACCCGTCGTCGCAATTTGAATAAACTCGCGTAAACCAAATATTTTTGCGAATTTCTCACCCAACCTAACCCAACCTGCCGTTTATGTTGAATATATTCGCGTGAATCGCACCCAACTATCGTAAATATTTTTGCGAATTTCTCACCCAACCTAACCTAACCCATCTTGTCGTTGTAATTTGAAACCAATCGGTTATTTTTATTTTTCATTTAGGCCCACGAATTATTTGGAAATAAGAAAATTATTGGCATATTAAGCAAAAAGTTTATGCGCCATTGTTATAGATTTATAAAGATTTTGTATTTAACGAAAAAAAACTTTAAAATTTAATAAATAAAAATAATTTTGAAAAATCGCCCCCCCTGTTAAAAATTCCTGGATCCGTCGCTGAGCGGGATCCACCCGAAAAAATTCTAAATTCATGCGTTTTTGACTATAAAATGATTATCGACCATAAAAATGTAATTTTTTATAAAATAAACGCATTTTCAAAATTTTTTTATATATTGTAACCCTGATTTTCCAAAAACGATGAAAAAACTGCTATATTTATACATTAGCTAATCCTGTAAATAACGTCGTATTATGATGTTCCTTTTCGATCCTCGGTTGTGTCGTGTTCGTCAACTTTTCATCACATGTATTGTATTATATTGTTCATAGACATTCTCAAAAACGAATTTTATCGTATAACATTTTTTTTCATGCTATATTGCAAATAGAGGTATTTATTCCGAGTGAAGAATTTATTCGCTTTTTAATTCTTTACCATTTCTTGTAGAAATTCGCATTTTGTTGCGATTAACAATATTTTAGATTTAATAGGCAATATTTTGGAGGTTCAGTGATGTCAGAAATTGTTCTAGAAGTTTCGATTAGGAAGTTTTAACCTTAAAAATCGCCCTTGAAATGGAAATGATCGTGGATGAAAACATTTCATGAGCCATAGTTGAAATAAATCCTACTGCAAATATTAAACAAATTGGTGACAATCTATAATACATAAATGTGCATGAACATGCATAAATGTGCATGAACACATGAAAAAATTTGGCAATGTGTTAAAAGAAGGAAAATGGATGCCGCATACATTGAGCGAAGACAATGTGGACGAACACGCGTCCACATATTTCAAAAATCACGAAAAACAAAATTATCGTGTTAAGGTAGGAGACAATTCGACATTTTCCATACTCTCTGGATCTTACACCATCAGATTACCAAATTTTCAGGTTATTAAAAAACTATTTAGATAGGAAAATTTAAAAAAATGCAGAGGTGGTAAAATAGGGATTTTCCGAAAATTCTGATTCATAACTGACGTAATTTTACAAAAAAGTGATCAAAAAATTGATATAGAGGTGGACAGAAATGGTCAATAACGGTAGAAATTATATGTTAAATTAATAATTAAAGTTTTTATTGAAAATTTCATCTATCATTCAAAATACGATATTACTTTGGGAATAACCTGATATAAAAAAAATACGCAATTTTATCGGAAAAATAAAAGTGAGGTGACTAATTCAATTGTACTTGTTATTGTGGATCTTTTGGGAAAAATGACTGGTTGATTTTTGTTTCAGAATTTGTTTGATAACTTGAATATTTTGATAAGGGGGGGGGTCAAGACACAAATAAACTAGATAACATTGGTATAGATCTTATGACATGAAAAAATTTTCGCCTACGGCGCTAATCATTGCAATATTTCCAATAATTTTAAATACATAAAGATTATTTTTAATAATTAGCAAATTGTTATTATTATAAAATATTCAAATGATTAATTTGAAACCAATCGGTTTTTTTAATTTTTCATTGAGGTCCGCGAATTATTTGGAAATAGGAAAATTATCGGCACATCAATCAAAAAGTTTATTAACCTCTGTTATATATTTATAAAGATTTTGTATTTAACGAAAAAATCTTTAAAATTTAACAAATAGAAAAAATCCTGAAAAATCGCCCCTCCTGTGAAAAATTCCTGAATCCGTTGCTGCCCCACTCTATGCCAGCTTCCTGAGCCGGCTTAGCTGGGTACCAGCAACACTAGGCGAAACTACGGGCGCCACATTTACATTTATTGGGAACTTTACATTTAATTTTAACTAAGCAATCGCGAAGGACTGCTTTCCGGGGGGCATACGGAATGCCAGGCGAGGAAAATTTAACGAAATATGTCTTTCCGCGAACTGACCCTCTTAGCGAAGGTGCAGAATGCACGAAAGGCGAATTTCGAGGAAACAGGTCTATATTGGAAGTAGGCAAGCGGTCGGGGAACCCAGAAAACAAGTCCTTTCTTTCATTTTCTGCCAGAGAGCAAGACCACAGGATATGATCCGGGTCCTGGATCTCTCCGCAGGCACAGTGAGGGTCATTTCGCAAACCAAGATACGTGAGCTTGCAGCGAACGCGCCGTGACCCGTCAAATATTGCGAAACAAAGTGATCGGGCACGACCCACGTAACCAACTCAGACGCCGCCTGATATCCGGAAAGAAAGAGTAAGTGTGCCGACCAGTCACAGCCACATCCCATCTCCTGCCAGACGTCCAGGGCTTTCTCAAACGCGCGTTTTTTTTTTTTAATTCTTCGAAGGTTTCGTCTTCTCCTCTTCGGATAGGGACGTTACCCACTATTAATTCAATATTTTTCCGAAAACAGTAACCGGCAGCCCTCACCTGAACCTGAAGATCCAGAGGAAGGACGCCGGCCACCACCGGTAACGCCGAGTTAGACGCGGTTCGATAGGATCTTGTTAACAATATCAACGGAGCACGTTGGCCTCGGAGAAGCGCAAGGCGAACGGCTCCGGTGAACTTACAATTCCACACAGACACAGCATAAGAGACAATAGATACAAAAATGGCCACATACATACACTTAAGGTGGCCGAATTTAAGGCCCCACTGTCTGCCCGCCAAGCGACTGATTCTATAAAAAGACTTTCGTGCTCTGTCTAAGATATACACAACATGATCCTTAAATTTAAATTTACCGTCCAAGAGGACGCCCAGATGGAGGACTCTAGAACGGTAAGGAAGTAAAAAATCATTGAATCGTAGGCGCGGAGGACGTTTCAATTTCCCCTTTAGGAAAATTGCCTCGGTTTTTTGGGGAGAAAAGGATAAACGAGAGGATAAACCCCAATCATAAATGCGACGGAGCGCAGAGTTTGCTCTCTACAGCAACTCACTCTGAGAGTCGCCCTCCACTATTAAAGTGGCGTCGTCTGCATAGGCAAGCAGACGACATCCCTCCGGCAGATTCAGACGTAGTAATGTATCCATCACCACGTTCCACAAAAGCGGACCTAAAACAGGTCCCTGGGGACAACCTATGGAAGCTGGTCTAGACAGAAGCGTGGAACCGCAATCAAAATAGATTTCTCTATTTTCGAAATAACTGCGAATAATATTAAATAATTTTTTTAGGAATATTACGATCACGAAGGCACTGGAGAATCAGCGGCCACCACACATTATCAAAAGCTCCCGTTGTGTCCAGGAAGACTGCAACAACGTATTTATGAACGGAGTTCTTTGTTGCACTCACAATAAAGTGGATATTGTCTTCCGTAGACCGACCCGGGAGAAAACCAAATTGGTTGGGAGAAAACTCCAAAATTTTCCGAAGACGAGAAGCGATGACTCTCTAAGCATTTGCCCAATACTGGGAGAAGGGTTATAGGACGGTAAGCATTGGGATGTGTTAGAGGCTTATTTGAACCCGATTTGGGAATGACGATCAATAAACCTACCTTCCAACAGCTCGGAAAATCCCTCCTCCAAGCACGCTTTAAAAAGTTGAAAAATTTCGTGCTTGGCCACCACCCAAGAATGGCGAGCTAGAATTGACGTGATTCGATCTAGACCAGGCGCTTTCCATAGACGCAGGTGTTTGAAAATATCCTCTAGCTCTTGCAGAGCCAGAGGACTTGAATTGCAATCACTGTCATACACTGAATGCAACTCTCGACGAATAATTCCCTGCCTTGGTGTATCTAGTTCGGGCCGATCCCTCCTAATTAAATGATCCATGTAGAATTTTCCGTTTTCCTTCAATGACGAGGCGAACCTAGCCGTTTCCGGGTTTTTAGTTCCGCAAACGACCTTGGAACCCCTTGCGCCTAGAGTAATGGCTTTATACGCAGGACCCCAGGGACCACATGACGATTGTGACGAGATAAACTGTCGCCAGCTATCTCGTTTCGCCTTAACAATTGCGCGTGTATACTCTTGATCGGCCGTATGGAATCTACCCAGAAGAATGGCTTTACGATTTTCATCGCAATCCCTCCTTCTGGCGATCCGGAGGGCGGCACGGGCCGCCCTCGAAAGTCTTTTTAATCTGTTGAGGTTGGAGTTCCACCAGGTGACAGGTCGACGACTGTCACTGGGAGAAGTAGATACACGACCGATACTCGTTTCCGCTGCACCAACAATAGCCTCCTGTAGAAGGCAAGCGGAACTGTTAGGATCCGCCTGTGGACCAAATGTACCGGCAATATAGTCTAAATTAGACAGAAGATCTTTTTCAAACTTGTCATAGGATTTGACGAATTTACGAAATGGTCGATCAAGAGCTGAGAGGACTACCGGAGTTTTGTTCTCGCAGTTGATTTCCATAGTGATCAACCTGTGATCGCTGCACGAGAAACTTTCTCGCACAGCCCATCCGGAGCAAGCGTCGACGACACTGTCACTAGAGATTGTGTTTTCTCGAGAAAAGGGAAAAAATGTGAGAAAAGAGAATTCTTGAATTTCTCGAATTGAGAAAAACGACCATATGAGAATTCTCTTTTTTCTCGAGAAATTCTCGAGAAATTCGCAATTTCAATGGCAGCTATCCCGCTCCGTCGGGGAGTGATACGTCGTGTCGGAGCGGAACAGCATCAATTGTTGGTGAACGGGCCCAGGTATATTCTATTGTTATACAAAGGCGACAAGCTGTTTGCATCGCAGAGATGCCCAACTATGCTAATTGATGAATATTTCGTTCCCTTGAAAATAATACATTCATTTTTTGGAATATTTAATAAATCCCTTTGCGACCGAACGTCACCGCTGGTGCGATATTTCTTGTTTGGCGTACCGGTCATATGTCGCACTATATGCAACAACATTTTAATTTCTTATATTGACCTTGAATTACGCTCAATTTATTTATTTTTTTCATTTATAACATAATATAAATCCTATACATTATTTTCATAGCACATAACTCATTAAATCTATTTGATTCTTATAGTAATTCATTAATTTGTATTAAAAGGAGATCGTATCTGATTTTTAATTAAGTGTTAATTTTCATAGTGACTCTCTCATAAACAATATTTCAAAATAGCTGCCATTAAAATACGCAAATCTATCACAATCAGTCACGACGCGTCGCCCGGTCTTCAAGGCATCTCATACCGTCAAAAAAAAAAAAAAAAGGGTAAAATTTGCTTTTATCATTATATGTACATTCGTCGGATTACGGAACCCTTTTGAGATGGCAAAATCCACCGATTAAAAAAAGTTGACCTGCATGGACACACCCATTCAACGGTTTCTTTTCATACTTCGAACAAAACTGAACAGACGGGTTATGCTCAAAATTTAATCAATTGCAAGTCCGTTCCGAAAGACTTAAACGTCGATTGTCTTTTTTTATTTAACAATTTGACAACTAATATGATAAATGATTTTAAGGGTTTGTGCGAGTTTGATTGATCAAACTCGCACAAACGTTTGATCAAAAAAGAATAGAAAATATGTTTGTGCGAGTGAAATGACGTATATAAATCTATTTCAAAAATAATCGAATGTTTTGACCGCAAAATCTAAAGAGTTTAGAGCACCTGCTGCTAATCAAAAGTTTCATATTTGTCGTATCTATTACTTATCTATTCACCGATAATACTCTTCCACTTTGGCGGACATGTTTCGTTGTACCGGAGCGGGATAGCTGCCGCTTGGATGAGAATTCTCGAGATTCTCGAGAAAGATTTTTCTCACAATTTCAACCAAGGGAATTCCCGAAGTGAGATTTCTCTTATTTCTAGAGAATTCTCGAGATGAGAATTCGCAAATCACAATCCCTAACTGTCACTAGCCAAAGTAATATAGATATGCGACGAACCCATAGGACCATTGAAGGATGCCGGGGAATCAGGTTCATTAAGGACAAAAAGGTAGGTTTGATATTATTCGAAAAAAAATCGTAATGACAAAATAGTAATGCGTACCAACGCAAATACTATATTATATTTCAAAGTTATCTCAAAAGCTAATCCAAAGGTTTTAGTCAAGTTAAATAGTTCAAATATATCATTTTAGCAAGAAAATTTGGTACAACTTTTCATTTCTTTCAGATAACCCTATGTATTTCGGAAATATATGCGGCGAAATATTCGCTTTTGTGCGACGTAAAAGGAAAAGAAACGTCGAGCTTTGCGGTCTTCTCGCGTTATTCAAATGTCGTTTTTCTCTCCATTATGAAAACCGAAAACGCCCATTCGGTCGCAAATCCTGTTTTTGCGACGCAGGAGGAACAAAGGCTAAAAGTTCCACGTATATGGGGATCGAATCGGATTTTCACGGAAAAATCCGAAAAAATAAATATAATGGTTCGTGAGAATATTGACGCGTCAAAGGTCCGGGTGGCAGTCTTCAATAAACTCGCGTATTCTAGACATGGACGTGGGTGAATGTAGTCTTATTTCTTATTTTTTCGTCTTGTGGAGATATTTTTTTAGAATTTATAAGAAGGTTCGACTCGGTTATTCGTAGACATCGGACGTGTGTGTGCTTTGCCAGAATTGCTTATTGCGGTTGCGATGGTGCATTTTTCTCGCGACTCTTGTGTGATTTTGCCAGACAGTGGTAGTTTGTGGTGATGGTCTGATGGTTTTAGTGGCGCTACAGATGCATTTGGGCTGTTTATCAGGCGAGCATATTAATTTCGGAATTTTGTATACAATTCATTTTCGTTGTTTACATTGGTGAAAGTTGTGCGCGGCATCCGTGTGAGCCCATTTGTGCGACGTTGGTTAATCTCGCTGCCATTTTGCACTGGGCCATTGAGCCAGTTTTGACTGTTATAATTTGTGGAAAAAAGATGGTTTTGTTTTAAAGTGCATACACTGAACTATAACTAGTCATAATTAACAATATAAATTTTAAACTTTTTCTATTTAATCTATTTAATTGATTGTGTGATATTGCATCTACGATTATATTTCGAACAATAAATATGGCGAATCAAACTATTAATAACGTGGTGTCGAAAGTGGATAATGGGATGGATTGCGAAGAGAAATGTTTTAAGCTGCTTAGCACTAAAATTCGTTCCCTTTTGAGGTATACTAAAAGACACGATAATGTGCACAGACCAATAAAGGAAGGTATGATTGCGGTTAGTGCATTTCTCAGAAGATTTGAGGATGCTCGAACAGCAAATAAAGAGATGTTGAAGACTATGAATATGCAGGCTGATACTATTGGGTCCTCAGGGTCACCTGGGTTGCCAGCAACAGAGAGCAGTTCACACACGCAGGTGCTGGGCAGGGACTCTTTGTCGCAGCTGTCGCCTTTGACAATCTCATCATCGCCACAGGAAGAGGAGGCTGAGAAGCCACTGGCGGTGAACCCGGGCGAGTGGACAGATGTTGTTAGACGGAGAAGGGTGCGGCCGCCTCAAAAAAGAGTGGCTGGACCTAGCACTGCTGTAGAGGGGACGAAAGATGGGTGCAAGACGACACAGGCTGCTATGAAGGTGCACAAACCAAACAAGGTTTCTAAGTGTCCGCGACTGAATCAAGAGGTGATCATTGTATCGCATCAGGATCTCTCGTATGCTGAGGTGCTCCGCAAGTTGCGCGTTGAAGTTGATCCGGAAAAGCATGGTTGCAAAATCGTGGCCATAAAAAAAACCCGGAAAGGAAATGCCCTCGTTGAACTGGAGCGGAACTCAGGCAATCATGCAAGGTTCCTTGAGGAAGTGAGCGGTAAGCTCGGAGACAAGGTGGCCGTCAGAAAAATTAGCCCCAGAGAGATGGTTACGATATATGATATAGGCGAAAGCACCGAGGCAAAGGACGTCATCACTGCTATTTGCAGGCAGTGCACAACAGCAGCTGAGGAGGACGTCTCCATCAAATATCTCAAACCTGGAGATGGAGACACTCAGGTAGCGATAGTCTCGCTACCAGTGGTTCACGCACATCAGTTGGTTAGTGCGAAGTTGAAGATAGGCTGGGTGAACTGCAAAGTGCGGAGTTTTGTTGATGTGATCAGGTGCTTCCGATGCTTTGAAGTCGGACATCGGGCGAGTGTCTGCCGGAACACTGATCGAAGCCACCTTTGCAGGCGCTGTGGGACAGAGGGGCACAAGGCCGCTGATTGTAAAAATAAACCGAGCTGCGTCACCTGCGGAATCGTCGAGAGTAAAAATGTTGCACATGATGCGGGCACCAACTCTTGCCCGATCTTCAGGTGCCAAAAGAGAGCAATAGTCAGAAGATGTTGAAGTTACTGCAGGTGAACCTCAACGGATGCAGAGCTGCTCAAGACCTCATGCTAAAGACAGTGAAAGAACGCGGAGCCGACCTTGTGATTATTTCAGAACAATACGGCGGAACAACTCCCCCGCGCTGGTACACGTACTCTGTAGGTAATGCTGCTATCTACGTGGCATCTCGTCATCTTCACGTTACAGGTGAGACCTCGAGAGGTTTGTTAGCCGCCAGCATGGCAGCTCAGTTGAGATTGCACGGGTTGACGGCTACCACCCCTATGAGGCAAATAACCACCCAAAAACCTGCCCTCTCTTAATTTGAGCTTTATAAATATTTGTATCTCACCAAATTTGGTATGAATTTTCTCCGACGCACAAAAAACAATATTTTTAAGTTTTCATCTCCCTAATTACCCTTAAAACCCACCCTCCCATTTATTTGAATCCTAAAAAAATCTTTCTCCTTGTCGAATCTAGTATAAATTTTCTTCAACGCTCAAGAAAATATATTTTTGAATTTTCATCCCTCAACTACCCCCAAGACTCACCCCTTATTGACTTAAATAAAAATAAAAAACCATATTCACGTCAAATTCGGTATGAATACTTAAAAATATATACATACGTTTCTAGAATAAATAAATTAAAAAAAACCTTAGTTTATTTACATCAAAACTTTGATAAGTTTATAATAAATAATTCCTGAAAGTTTCATAAAAATTAATCCATTAATAAAAAAGTTACAACGATTTAAGTAAATTTGTCGCGAAAAGCGACGCGCGTAATCAAAGGGATATTTCACGATTTTTTTTCTGCACCAAATACAAACTATATTTTCATAATAACTAACAAATATTGTTGAAAAGTATATGTGATATCAATAAAAAATTATAATCTGGTCAAAATAGAGTGTGTTTTATTGAAAAAACGTGAGCAGACCTTGAGGAGGGGTTTTAGTGGGTAATAATCCCACACTATCATCAGCTATGTGAGCTGGTGGCCGCTTTTGAAGATTTCCCCTCAAAAAAATAAAAAAATAAAACCACGCATTTATAAGATAAAGAATGGGAGAAATCGGTTGTAATAAAATAAAAGTTGGATATGTTTGAAAATGTTGAAAAAATTCTTTCGGAAGTAAATTGAAATTTTTTAAGTGTATTAACTCTTTCCCATCGACGGGCGCATCACGCGCGCCCAAAAAAAACTCTCAGCTTGATCGACCGGGCGCAGTACGGCGCCCAAGCTCATATTTTTGTTTTTGATCAAATTATTTTTATACAAATCAAGTAAACGTTGTATTGTTAATGAATTATAAAATAGGATATATATTCTTCAATTTGATGCCACATTTTCAATAATATACGAATATTATGACACGGAAACACGCAATTTAGATTTCGTATTTTTCGACACAATTTGCGAACCAAATTTAGAAGCGCATGGGGTAGTGGTAGATAAATATAATTACTTATATTACTTGTTTAACTTCATAGCTGTATAAAAATGAAATTTTTATACACCGGTATAAAACAAGAATCCATTTTTCATGGATTTTAACAAAAAAAGTTGATAATTCTATCTTATTTATGTATTTCCAAGAACCGTTTAAAGAATTGAGTTTTTTTTGTTTTACGCTTTATAACCTAAAAATCCCTCTCATTATTTTCCTCGATAAATTTTTTAAATATTTTGATAATTATAATATTTACAAAGATTTTATTGAAACTCGCGCAAACATTACAATTTGGCGTTGTCATCCATGACTTCATAGTCCAGGAAATAAAATATTGCGCTTCACAGAAAGTCGATGAAGTCTTGAATTTTGGCATATAGTTTGATATTATAGTTCTTAACAAAATATCAAAAGTTCATATCGATTTGAGTTCAAAAAAAAATTTTACGTCGTTTCAAAGATAATCGAAAACGGTTTATTGTAAATATCTCGTTAATTTTCACTTTTACAGAAAAATTTTTGTTATTGAATTTGTAGCTTAAAATAATTTCCACAAAAAAGATAAAATAAATTTTATTTGTAAGGGTAAGCGTTTTGAAGATAATTCGGTTTTTATAGTTGTTAGTATGCACTGTGCAGACCTCAACGCGAGACCTCGAAAACTTTTCAGATTTTTTTTATTCGTAAACAGAATGACTTATTGAGTTCGATCGTAAAATGTTGATAAAAATAACAAATAAATTAATTAACTAATTACTTTAGTTGTTGATATAAGTTTTTTATGTTAAAATATAATATACCTTCTTCATTATACATATATTATAATGATGATGTTTTCAATAACATACTAACAATTTTACACAAAAAATAGTTTTAAATATAAAACACATGTAGTATAAATTCTCACATTTGAAAAATCACGTTCATCCTCAAACTACCCATAACCTTTCCTGAAATACCACTTTCATCAATTTAATACCGAACAAGAGTTTAATTTTTAGTATAGTAGATATTACAGGTTTTTGTTTTCAGTTTGCTGTTAAATGATTTTGTTAATGCGTATTTTTAACCTAACGCACGCATTCACCTATTTTTTCTTCGAATTGAAAAATAAAAAAGGCATGAAATTTCAGCAAAAAATTGCTAGATTATAAATTATGAATCGTAACTAATGTTTCAAATAATATTCGAGATAAAAAAAATAGTCCAATCTGAATTGAGAACGAAAAAAAAGCTAGAAATTCTGGTTTCGAATGTTTCAAATCACTACAAAGCTCAAAGGCACAATTTGTGGAACTTGACATTTATTGAAATTATTTCTAAATCATTGTTAAATCATTATTCTAATAATAAGAGATTTTAATAAGATTAGAAAATCATTTGAAGCAGTTTTTTCAGTTCAAAACAACGATCCGAGCATGCATCATGTTGCAGTCAAATTCGTTTCCCGATCGTTGAAAAATGCACGATTTTTATTTCGAAAAAAATTCCAAATGCATATAAATATGAAACGATGGATATAATTTTAAATTTAAGCATTATAAAATCCAAAAATTCTGCTTTTTTTTAAATTTTCAAATGGAATTCGGTGTTCGAGCGTCATTCGTTTTCACGATGGCACAGATTGAAAATACGCATTGTCACGTTCAGTTATAGAATTATCACACGTGCACCCTGCATAAACATTTTTTGCAAACTAAGTCACGAAGGTTTACTGTACAAAGGGATGATAGAAATTATTTGTAATACTCACTAGTTTAGAGATAAAACTCCTGTTTGGTTTTGAATTAATACATTCCTATACCCGTTCTTAAATTACCCTGAAACTATTCCAAAATCCATCTCTACCTCAATATCTCTTCTAAAATTTATTCCCATACCCCAATTTATCCCTGTCCTTAAATTATCTTACTAATTTACTGCCAACAACAAGCTATTTCCACTTTCAAAAATTTATTTTTATGTATAAGAGCAAAAAAGTTTAAGAACCACTTATAGATTTTATCAAAAGTTTTACAATTATTAAGCAATAAACTATTTTACACATTTCTTGGAAATTTCTTAAAAAAATAACAATCGGTTATAAAGTTATAACACTTTTATAATTTTTTTTTTAAACGAAATTTCAGAAAATCTCCCCAATTTTTGTGATCATTTTTTTTATTATTTTTCTTAATGTCAAAGATCTGAGATATAATTCATGTGGTTCACAATTTTATGAAGTATAAACTTGCTGTATGTTTAAATTATCATGTAACTAAATTTCGATTTATAGAGAGATTCATGAAAAAAGTATTTTTTCGAAAATTTTAAATATTGAGAACCACTGGATAAAATTTAAAAAAATAAGTTATAGAAGTTGATGTCCGTGTATTTTTTAGTCAATTCTCAAAATTTAGTGGTTGTAACATCAACTATCGCGATTTGCGAAACTAAAGAAGAACGAAAAAAAATCGACATTTTTATGAAAATCTCAAATTTCTCTCGAGTTCCTGACGCCACCTATCGCCAAAAACGCTCGAGCGCAAAGGGCAATGTTATTTGAATTATTTGCAGTCCAAACAAAAAATATAATTCTTAAATACGACGTTTTATTATTCAATTTATGATTTGTGAAACTATATATATTTTTTGTATTATATAATACTTGTACAAAAACATAAATCTCATACTTTCACATACGGAGGATTAGAACGATTCGGTCGACTAGTACAATATTTCAATACATCGTGAACTGGATTTATTTTAAAATCCATATTTATTCTTTGTACAAAATATTTTGAATTTATTCGGCTGGAACATCACTTGAAAAAATACTAATCCTTCCACATAATCCGAAAAGAATGAACCGACTTTGAATCCTTACCGAAGTAAAAAATGAATATTGAAAATATACCTTATTAACTATAGTACTGACTCGGAAAATTCTGCCTCCTCATAGACTCGAATATGACATTTTTTTTAAAATAAATAATTTTCATGCTTTTTATTTTTTTCAGACGTTCCAGTATGTCATTGAGCAAGTCGACGTACACTAATTAAAATTTATCACAGAGTGCGAGTGCAAAGAAAATTTCTCCGTTGCGGTTTATGTACGAGTAATTAATTGGTTTGGTCGCGAAAATGTCGCGAGTTAACCATTATGATGCGTTTTGCTAAATATATTATATATGATATTATTCAAATAAAACGATATAATATTTTTAATATTCAGGATTCTTCGAAACGTTTTATTTTCGAACGTTGTTTGCGTAGTTGGGTAACGACAGATTAAAAGGTTTTAATGGATACATCCGTATTAAAATATGTATGAATTTGGTTGATCTAAACAGTAAATATATTTGATTCTTAAAAACGTATAATTAAGGTTCGCAAGGTAAATAGAAAATTATGATGTTAAATTAGAATATAATGTTCATGTTGGAAGTTTGATGGATTTTCGATATCTTTTTTCAACTAACAAGTTTATTAGTTCAACTAAAGTAACTATTTAACTATTTAACAATTAGCTATAACTATAACTACGCTATATACTATAACTATGTAACTATTTAACTATTAGTTCAACTAAAGTAATTTATTAGGTACAAAAATTATTATTTTAAACATTTAGATTATTTTAAAAATATTTTTTAATACATAAATCAATTGATACTTAAATAATAGAGGAATAACTTGATGGGGATAATTGAACCCGTCGGAACGTAAGGGATAACGCGCCACGATACTCGTCCGTTAATTAATTGCATCAACCACCAACCG
>VTON01000200.1:0-99574 GCA_009617725.1 Hydropsyche tenuis | reverse complement strand
TAATGGCGTTAATTATTTTTTCGATTAAAATTTTTGTTTATGAGTTAAAAAATAATCTTTGAATTTTTTAAGCGTTTCGCGTGAATACCGAAGAATTTTAAAATTGATATAAAATCATCAACAGAAACATCCCGGTAATAAAAATAATAACACATAAACTAGATATTCTATGATTTATAATGGCGTTAATTATTTTTCGATTAGAATTTTTGTTTATGATTTAAAAAATAATCTTTGAATTTTTTAAGCGTTTTGCGTGAATACCGTTGAATTTTCAAATTGATATAAAATCATTAATCGATACATCCCGGAAATAAAAATAATAGCACATAAACTAGATATCCTAAGGTTTATAATGGCATTAATTATTTTTTACTTTACCTCAACGATGGTATGGAAAGAACTGCGCGTTTCATGAGAATATAAAAGTTATAACTTTATAAATCGAATTATCTCCAAAACAGTTACTTTTACGAATAAATATTAAGATATATTTTTTGTAGGAAATGTTTTAAACTATAAATTTGATATTAAATAATTTTTCTGTAAAAGTGACAGTTAATGAGATATTTACGAAAAATCGTTTTCAGTCACCTTTGACCTCCCATAAAAATTTTATCTTAAAAGGGGAGGATGGGGAATTTCAACATTGTATTAAGAAATGCAATATAAAATTTAATACAAAAATTCAGATTTCCGCTAATTTTTGCAAAGTTACGGCTATATTTTGTCTTTATTCCCCGGACTACTACTAAAAAGGTTGAAAATACACGATACCATTAAGTTTTTCGATGTTTCATCTATGTTTTACCAAATATGCTTTAACTTTCAAATTAAATATGAATGTACTAAAATATATATATTTGTAACCGCTAGTTTCCTCCAATACAATGCCTCACGTTAATGAGACACTGAAATCGGTCGCTCAACTCTCGGTAGGGGAATTCGGTTAACAGGGAGAAATGATCCTTTCTCCAGGTTGATAGAAAATCGGGGTTCTCATGAGTTATGTGAAACAGGGTTTATTCAGATTCGCAGTTACATAAATTATCAATTACACAAACAAATATAACGGAATCGATAAACATGTAAAAATAATAAGGGCTAGAAAGAGGTCGTAATAGCGACGTCGTTTCACGGTTGATTGGAATGGTACTCAACAATCATACCGGCCACAGGTTCCAGCTTCCAACGCTCAATTCTAAGTGCGAACATGTCACTTCAGAAGAGCTGAAAGGGAACTGATGATTCGATTCCCTTGTTCCCTTGTTCCTAATGTAGCGGTGACTAGGCCGAGCCTTTACTACCGCATGTGATGATCATGTGGAGGGGTGTGATGCCGGTGTGGCGGGATGTGAGTTGTGGAGCCTATGAAAGAATTTAAAGTGATTAAGTGGTATTATTAAATAGAGCGTGCGTATGCATACATGCGGATCGCATGTACACCCACGCAACGCTCACCTGCAAAAAAAAAAAATTAGTTGTTATTGGGGAGTGCGGATTAGGGAGGGTTGTATTGGTAATCGTCTAGGATGTTGAGGGGTCTAGGGAGAAGGTTTGGGACATAGTTTTCATGGATTTTGTTGAGGGAGTTGTTTTGTGTTGCCCGCATGGTGGCGAAAAACTTGTGTGAGTGAGTCTTGATGGTGTCCAGGATTGGTGGGATCTTGAGGTCTGTGTGGATCCGCACGTTGGTGACGTAGCGGTTGGCGTTGAGACATCGCCTCAGAGAGGTGTTCTGAAGTGTCTGGACAGATGATTCGATGATTTACAGCGGCTTTTATATACGCTAACTCCGCCTCCAAGGGTTGTCGTAGTGGGAGTCGATCCAATGGTAGTCATCCATCCATCTTGATTGACGTTAATCCTGGATCCCAGAACGGAGTCACGTATTTACTAAAGCTAAACAATTAATAGAGTCTTTTGGGTTGGATTGTGTGCAACCATTTACTAATCCGCATTCTCACGGATCGAGCATGAATACACTTATTGGATTATAATCTGAACGGTCGTTTACCCGTTCGATGTAAAACCGCCGCTAATCCCTAGTCCCATGTTTCACGTATTTACCTATAAACGCGGGAGTCTCTGTTAATCCCAAATCACAAGCTTCTGACACGTTTTATTTATATTACGTCACTCTATTAAAATAACCTCGTTACATATTCATTTTTTCGAAAAAAAAAGGGGGGAGGGACCTTTGCACCTTGTGCTCTATCTGTTTATGAAGTCACGAGCCACCCCTGCGTGTATGTAACAAAATTATTCCGACTCATGGTAGACTCAACTATGTGGGCGATCGAACTAAAACCTGGCAGGAATTTTATTTCTGAAATAGTAGATTTAAATCGGTGTTGTAACGTATAATTATGTTGGATAACCAGATTGTAACTAGTTCACTCTCGTCGACGGAAAGGGATGAGGTCGTCAATGAGAAGTTGGTTATTTTCTATATTCTCATTTGACTTATCAAATGATAAGCAGATTCTCATGAGGTATGGAAACAGGGTTTATTATACTGAACAGCAATTATTTTACAATGGTTGATACAAGACATATGTTTAATAGGTACACTTATTCCTAGATACAAAAAAACATTAAACCCTGTTTTTTTAATAAAAATATGAGAGACTATGAAATGTTAGTTTTTATGAAAGGAATCGGATGTCAAATATCACTTTTAATCAAAATTTACATGTAAAATATATTTAAAATATACAAAATCTCTTTATCATTGAACATCTTATGTACCTATGTAGTTTTACATCAATTCCCAAAAGTACACTTATTCCTAGATACAAAAAAACATTAAACCCTGTTTTTTTAATAAAAAAAAATATGAGAGACTATATTGTAATTATTTTCAATATCGGTATTATCACATGAATCACTTATCAGATGTGTTGAATGTGTTTCATCATCTGCTACTTGTAATATTATATTACATACTAATAGATATTAACAGAAACTAATTTTGATACTACCTATATATGTATATCATTGATTAGTCTGTTTCTTTGTATTGTGTATGTATTACCAAAAACAGACCATATTTTCTCTGATGCTTTAGATCATAGTTTCCCAAACTTATTTTTCCCGTGGACCCCCAGCCCAGTTTTATTTTCTTTCGTGGACCCCCCTTCAAGATGCCTAATTGTGAAGTTTATTAAATTTTTAAATACAAATATAAACACATTGCGATGGGTTTTTTGTAGGCCTGTATTTAATGGTCAGTATCTAATTCAAGATTTGGTCAGTAAATTAAATAAATGTTCAGTAAATTAAATAAATGGTCAGTACGTATTATAAACGGTGACACGACAATTCGGCCAAAGACAACTCGTCCAAGACAATTCATCCAAGGGACAATTCGTCCAAGACAATTCGTCTAAAGACAGTTCGTCCAAAATGGCTAAAACGACGATTCGTCCACGACAGTTCGTCCAAAAATTAAAATTAAATTAAAGCCAGGGGTTTTCAATTAAAATCGAAATATTTTCGGAAAATCAGTCAGGGGTTCTCAATTAAATAAAATAGAAATGTTTTCGGGATGTCAGTCAGGGGTTCTCAATTGAAATCAAAATTTTTTCGGAAATTCTGGTATCGTTAATTAAAATCGAAGTGTTTCGAGAATAGTGAGGGTTGTTCAGTAAAAAAAATCGAAAATTTTTCGGAAATTACGATTTCAACAATTAAAATCGAAGTGTTTCGAGAATAGTGAGGGGTGTTCAATTAAAATCAAAATTTTTTGTTGAAAACTCCTGACTTTTCGGATAACACTTCCAATTTAGTTGATAACAACTTACTTTCCGAAAAAAATTTTCGATTTTTTTATTGAACACCCCTCACTATTCTCAAAATACTTCGATTTTAATTGTCGAAATCGTAATTTCCGAAAAAAATTTTCGATTTTTATTGAACAACCCTCATTATTCTCGAAACATTTCGATTTTTATTGGTCTAATTATTGGACTAATAACTGGACTAATTATTTGGTCAGTATTTAATTTGATTTTTGATCAGTAAATATTAAAGAAATGGTCAGTAACAAATACATAAAATGGTCAGTAAAAAATAATAAACGTTTAGTAAAAAAATAATGAATGGTCAGTAAATAATTAATTACTTGTCTGTAACTTTTTATGAAATGGTCAGTAGACATCCATAAACACTCAGTAGATATCCATAAACGGTCAGTAATTAAAAGTGGTAGAACCATTTGGTAAATTTTGTGACTCTCCTTGAAAGGATGTTACTGAGCAAACGAACGCATAATAGTTTTAACGTAATCAGGTGTACTCATGTCAGAAAATAATTCTTCAATATTGTGTCAAATGTGATATAGTCTTTAATTCATAATCCTGGTCATAAATTTTCCTCTTACGACCATCCTTGATAAAACTCACACGCCGTCAAACTAAAACTGACCATTTTTTAAAATGACTGACCATTTAAATTAAATACCAACCGTTTTGAATAAATTACTGACCGTTTAATTTAATAACTGACCACATTCATACTGACCTAGTGGATACTGACTGTTTAATTTAATAACTGACCACATTCATACTAACCCAGTGGATACTGACCGTTTATAATACGTACTGAGCATTTATTTAATTTACTGACAAAATCTTGAATTAGATACTGACCCATTAAATACAGGCCATTAAATTATATTATTAGCAGCAAGGAACAATTTCATAAATTGCATTAATATTTTTTTCCTATATTTAAATTGTGATTTTTTTCTGTTTACATAAAAATTATTAAAGCTTTGTATAATTTTTTTACTATCTGTATATGTATACATATATATTTTTTTGTAATTGATAAATATTAAAAAAAGAGAAAAACTAGCCCGCTTCGCGGGCCAGATTGTATGGGAAAACTAGGCCAGATTTTTTTGCTCGCGGGCCATTTTTGGCCCGCGGGCCATAGTTTGGGCACCCCTGACCGGTAAAGGATAGACTCGTTAAGGGGTCGTTATAGACTCAAGCTATAATATCAATCAAAAATATGGAATTTACAACCAAAAACCGCCATTTGCATCTCGTGGACCCCCAATACATCTCGTGGACCCCCTTTTCTTTTTCATTCCGACATGGACCCCCTGCCAGCGGTCATGGCCCACCGGGGGTCCAGGTGGACCACTTTGGGAAACTATGCTTTAGATGATGGAGGAATGGAAAACAATTATGTTTGTTTATTTTGTGTCAAATTTAACATTTACACGTATGTTTTGTATTTCTTTTAACGATAACTATGTTTTCATTTAAGTATGTTTGTTTATTTTGTGTCAAATTTAACTTTTACACGTATGTTTTGTATTAATTTTCATGATAACTTTATTTTCATTTAAGTAATTATGTTTGTTTATTTTGTGTCAAATTTAACTTTTACACATATGTTTTGTATTTTATCTATTAAAATTTCTTTTAATGATAATTATTTTATTTTATTTTTTATTATTTGTGTACACACAAATACAATTACACCACCATGGCATAATATTATAATTACATTTTTATTCAATTCAACCTCTTGTTTATGTTCTGCTATCGCCAACGAGACTATTTTAGATTAGGAGTTGTTCAAAATACCATTTGAAATAAAAATAATAAATCATGTAATATTAGTTGACAACACCTGATATTCCGAAAATAATTCGATTTGTAACATAACAATTTTGTAGCGTAACGAAGTTGTTATTCGGCAACGTCCCCGCTCAGCAACTAAATATTGCTAACAGCGCAACCTCAAAACGATGAAGATTCAAGGTCCGACCGAAAAAACCGTATATCGCTGCACACGGCGTAGTGGCATGACCTTCGGCCGCGTCGGCCACGTACGATTGCCAGATTTCTTGAAAGTCAAACCCCGGGACACCCCCCTTCGATATATATTTCAACTAGCCATTTTACCCGAAACATCCACAATAGCAAGTACAGTTGAATTAGTCACCTCACTCTTATACAGCCAATAGATTTGTTTATTTTTTTCACTGTAAACCCCTGACTGACTTCCCGAAAATATTTCGATTTTAATTTAGAACTTTTGGCTACTTGGCTACTCGTAAAATACTTCGATTTCAATTTGCAAAATCTGAATTTCCGAAAATATTTCGATTTCAATTGAAAACCCCTGGCTTACTTCCCGAAAATATTTCGATTTTTATTTGCGAAGCCCAAATTACCGAAAACATTTCTATTTTAATTGAGAACCCCTGACTGGCTTCCCGAAAACATATTGTAGAGTGGGGGTAAGCGGGGCTCGAGAGAGAGGGTTGAAATGCAAACGCCGAAGTCCGTGAAGATGTTTATTGCAGAGACATGTTGCTCGGACGACGGTCGGCACCAGAATGAATCAACATACGAGGCGCGCTATCTTTATAACCTTTCATCGTTCGTGCATGTACGCAGTACACCGCGAACGATTACGCGCGCCTCGACCGAGTGACGTCATCCGAGCCATACAAAAACTTGTAGCCACGCTACAATATCTATTTTAATTGAGAGCCCCTGACTGACTTCCCGAAAACATTTCGATTTTTATTTGCGAAGCCCAAATTACCGAAAACATTTCGATTTTAATTGAGAACCCCTGACTGACTTCCCGAAAATATTTCGATTTCAATTGAAAACCCCTGGCTTACTTCCCGAAAATATTTCGATTTCAATTGAGAACCCCTGACTGACATTCCGAAAACATTTCTATTTTATTTAATTGAGAACCCCTGACTGATTTCCCGAAAATATTTCGATTTTAATTGAAAACCCCTGGCTTTAATTTAATTTTAATTTTTGGACGAACTGTTGTGGACGAATCGTCGTTTTAGCCATTTTGGACGAACTGTCTTTAGTCGAATTGTCTTGGACGAATTGACCATGGACGAATTGTCCCTTGGACGAATTGTCCCTTGGACGCATTGTCCTGGACGAATCGTCGTTGGACGAGTTGTCTTTGGCCGAATTGTCGTGTCACCGTGACAATGACGTCCAGTCCCTTAGCGGTTCACGGGTTACGAGTTCAACTTTCAACATTCAACTCCAGATGATACTAGCTCATGGAGAGGAATTCCAGTTGATTTCATTATTCGCTGATTATCGGTTAATACATTAAAAAACACTACATCACAACATCGAATAAATCACCGCGTTATAGTGTAAATTTAAACAACAATTAATTTAATTAATTAATTTTTAAAAAACAACGATTTATTTAAAAATTCAAAAAACAACCAATTAATTCAAAATTCAAAAAACAACAAATTCAAAATTCAAAAAACAACAAATTAATTCAAAATTTAAAAAAACAACAAATAAATGTCTACATGTTTTTTTGCACACTGTTTGAAGCTAACACACATTTAATAATTTCATCAAAAAAGTGAGTTGTATCAATATTGCTAATTGTGCTGATTTCATATGATTTTCTTGACATTCTGAAATTAAAAATATATATTGTTTATATCATGAAGATGGGTATAATAGAATATTTTTTGCGTTTATACTACATTTCAAATACAATATAATTACATATAAAGAACTTAAAAGTAAAAATACACTCTAACAACCTGTGCACATTAGTCGACTTAAGTCGACTACAAAGGTCAAAACAATAAAATTGGTGCGTCGAATCGAGAGCAATAGTATTTTGGGAAAATTAAAGGAAATGCCACCTTGTAACGTGGCAAAATTTTGCAACACGAAATATTAAAAATAAAACATCGATCGACAATTTTAGTATGTGAACCAGCGATCGAATGTTTAAGTTAAGATCGATGCGGAACCATCGATCAAATGTTTATGTTAAAACTATTAAGCTCTACGCGTTCAGCCCATTCAAGTGGGTACCCGAACGCCCCAATATAGAAAAAACACAGTTCGTCAACCGCTTGCTGATAATGTCTTTGTTTCCATTTAAACACAAAGACCCACGCCATCAGGCCATCGAACTCAAAAACGGGAACAAAGAGGGACATCCCAGAGCAACGAACGTTACGAAAATTCACATAAAAATGTTAACACCTTCTTTGTCTCAGCTACGCACAGAGAGCAATTATCGACACGTGCAAGAAATCCCGGGTGGAGAGAGCACTGAAATCGATTTTAAAAGGGGGCGAATTTTTTATCATCGACAAGACATCTTGCGGGCGTCTCAAGAGCAAGTTCTCTGGTTAAGGCGATTCGGGGGGTGCACCTCCATCGTTCTGAACTAATTGAACTTCTGAACCGATCTCTGGTTAAGGCGATTCAGGGGGTGCACCTCCATCGTTCTGGACTAATTGAACTTCTGAACCGATCTCTAGTTAAGGCGATTCGGGGGTGCACCTCCATCGTTCTGGACCAATGGAATCGTTCTCTGGTTAAGTCGATTCGGGGGGTACACCTCCATCGTTCTGGAACAATTGAACTTTTGAACTGTTCTCTGGTTAAGGCGATACGAGGGGTGCACGTCCATCGTTCTGGGCCAATTGAACTTTTCTTAAGCTTGCTCTAAGATCGTTGCACCCGTAGTCTTCCGCGCACTTGATCATCACATGAAGATTAAATTCCACGTAACCATAACCTAGCCTAACATTATTTTGTATCCGCCTGTAAATGTAAAAGTTGCATAATAAAAACTGCGTCATCGGCTCGAGTAACCCATGGTTTCATTACTGGAACCCCTGAGATTATCTACCTGTCCTCACACCTGACCATCTACGAGTATGATTCGCAACAACTTCAGCGTGTAACCAATAAGCAGGTTACAAATTGGCGAGCAACGTGAGACAGCTGTTACAACCTTTATTTGCATTTTTCAATTCTAAATTTTAGTATTTTTTTAGGACGTGGCTATAGCCACTGGCTATACATATGTACATGTGATATATATGTATGTTACAGCCAATGCATCAATCCAGTTAATACGTACATTCTCTCGCAAATGAATACATTGTCTAAAACGAACAGAGAAAACATACACGGGAGTAAAAATGAACACGTTAACTAGAGAATGTATGCGTCATCTGTTGCGACGAAGATAACGTGTTAACAAAATAAATAAATCACAATTAGGGAATTATAGTAGGGTTATTTTATTTTAGGAAACACGAGAAATCCAAATTATCCAATTTACGCTAATTTATTTTTGATTTACGTACTAGAAATTTTAACAGATAAATTTCGTTGCGGGAACGGAAAACGGTTGGCAACACATAGAGGTCCCATACACGCTTTGTATTATAGAATGCAGTTCTCATGTTACGAAATTAAAAATATGTTGTTTTTGTTGGTAAGATATTTAGACACAGGTAATTGAGCATAATCTATACTATTGTAAGTACGAATAAATAATAAACATCTTTACCTTAACCTGAATTAATTGATCGTATTACAGCCCGTGCACACTTAAGCCCTCTACAGGACTTCCAAGGTCAAAACAGTCTATCCAATTGAAAGATATCGAATTCTTTGAATATCAAAGGAAATACTGCCTCTTATTTGTATTTTTCAATTCTAAATTTCGTTATTTTTTTAAATGTAGTAGCGTTTGTCCTGCTTCACTACAAGGAAATATATTGTGGCGAAACGAGATAGCATTATTGGAATTAAATAAACACGAGCCCGACACTTCCGATGCATATGGCGACGGAACAGTTTTTTTTTTCCACATGCGTTTTTTATTATAGGCCGAGAAAACGAGGTAATCCTTTCTTACAATTAGAGCTCCCGCAAACTTCTCGAAGCGGCATCGTTTGAGCGATGATTTATGATAGTTTTGCATATATTTTATTTTTAAATAACAAAATTAGAAATTTTTTGTCTCGAAATAATAAAATCAAATGAAATATTAAAATAAATCGCTTCAGCTATTATCTCATTCATGAGAGCAATCCCAGTTATGTATGTATGTATGTATGTGTGTGTCTCATAGTATAATATTTATAAAGTGCATTAATATATAAAGTTTATATTATATACGCAACATGCACATGTGTGTGTGTGTGTGTGTGTTTTCAATTTTCTGTAATTTTTTATACGAAGAATGATCGTGTCTTTTTAAAATTCAGCATCATTATAAAGTGCAAACGCATATTAAAATTCATTACATTTCAATTTCTGTTTCAGGTTCTATTTCACTAATGCGATTTAAAAAATGATATTTCAATCGTCGTATTTAAACATTCAAGTATTTCAAAATTAGTTTTAGAATGTTTAAATTTAGTGATTTATAATGTGTTTTTAATGGATTATTGAAACTTTTTAATTCGTATTAAAATGTTTTCTCAACATGCATAAATATATATTGTTAAGCATAATATTTTCCAATTTTTTTTAATAAATTTTAGAATGAATAACAAATAAAATAATCTTTATTAAAATAATTCGAATATTGAATAAATTGCATTCTTCGCTGGTTTGTTAATAACTACATAATTCTAAGAAAGAAAGAATTTTACGTCGTTTTCTCGGCCTATAATAAAAGACGCGTGTGGAAAAAAAAAACTGTTCGCCATATGTATCGGCCAGGTGGTCTCGAATTTTCGAATGAATCAATTTTTTTAAATAAATGGTCTCAGATTTGAAATCACTACATCAACTTCAGGGGTAAGTAAGATCGAATCCAAAAGACTTAAACATAGACTGTTTTTTTATTTTACAATTTGACAACTAAAATTGACAAATAGTTTTGAAAGTTGTCGACATCGAAAAATAATTAAAAAAAACTTGTTTGTGAATAACGTATCTATATTATTATAAGTATGAAGTATTAATTTAATTTTGAAAATAATCGAATATTTTGACCGCGAAATCGGAGTTGAGTTCACCCGTACGCATCGGAAGTATCGGGCACGTGTTTATTTAATTCCAATAATGCTATCTCGTTTCGCCACAATATATTTCCTTGCATCGAAGCAGAACAAACGCTACTACCAATAAAAAAAGGTTGAAAAATAACGAAATTTAGAATTGAAAAATACAAATAAGAGGCCGTATTTCCATTGATATTCAAAGAATTCGATATCTTTCAATTGGATAGACTGTATTGACCTTCGAAGTCCTGTAGAGGGCTTAAGTGTGCACAGGCACTTACAGTTCATGAAATAAATCCGGTTTGTATTAAAGTATTATATGATGTTTTTTCATTTATTATGTACAATTCATACAATGACGGCTAATGACAGCTACATATATGCGAAAAAAATATCGAACGTGTACTGGTCTCGTATGTGTTGCCAACTGTTAATAACAAAACTAACTTATCTGTCAAATCGATCGATTTTTTTCAATTTACGATTTGTCTGATCGATGTCAGAGATTCTATTCATTATCTCGTTAATATATGCTATGTCTAGAGATTGTGTATACTGAATCGAGTATCGTACGCTTTCTCTAAAACGTGAAGTCCGCGTATACATTCTCTAGACAATGTATGTATTAACGACGATGAACGCTTTAACTGTAACATATATACCAGTGGCGGCTCGTTTATAGGTGCTGCGGTGCTGAAGCACCCTCAGAAAAAATTCGGAAAAAATTGCATTTAAATTTATGTCCGAAAACATAGAATTTATGACGAACGATGTTGATAAACATAAAAATTATTAGATATTAAACATAGTAATTATATAAATCGAACTGTGGTTAAGGGGCGATTGAGATATTGAGATGGCATTCGATGAATACGATCTCAATATGCTCTGTATTTTTTAGAAGCGCCAGTGCGCAACTAGGTGCGCATGCGCCATCCGTCAGTTTTGGTGCGCCAACCGTCACTTCATGGTTGCGCCGAAAAACTTCTCATAGAACTGCTTATGGGGCAGCCCTTCTGCTTATTTTGCTTTCATTTCTGCTTAGATTTCATAGTATTTCTTCAACTATTCTATTTTTATTATAGGTAAACAATCAAATCATTTGTTTTACAGCAAATAATGGTACTTTCCTGTTAGAGTAGCGTAAAATTGGCCCGTTCACACACATATAAATATTATAAAATAATTTCAAATATTCAAGCTGTGTGACACGTAGCGCTGTCCTGTTGAAACCACATATCGTTGGTGTCCATATCATCCAATTCAGGCCAAAAGAAGTTGGTAATCATCAACCTATAGCGCTCGCTATTGACGGTGACGGCCTGGCCAACGTCGTTCTCAAAAAAATATGGACCGATAACGCCGCCAGCCCAAAATCCACACCAAACAGTGACTTTTTCGGAATGTATTGGACGCTCTTGGATCTCATAAGTATTGGTATTATCCCAAATTCGACAATTTTGTTTGTTGACGTACCCATTCATCCAGAAATGGGCGTCATCGCCGAAGATGATTTTTCGATGAAAATTAGGATCAGTTTCCAATTGCTCCAGAACATGGGTTCTGGAGCAATTCAAGGCCCAAGTCACGACGCAAATTTCGCCAAGTTGTGGTCTGCGAAAGGCCGAGTTCTTGTGAGCGATGCGAAATTGACTGCCTCAGATTCTCTTGCACACTTTCACGGACAGCGGCGATGTTTTCGGCAGATGTTGCGTTTCTTCGACGTACAGGTGTTGTTTGATTGATTACTGAACCAGTGGACTCAAATTTATTCACCACACTGCGAATAGTTCTCTCGGTAGGACGCTTATGGCGACCGTAAAATGGGCGAAGTGCGCGGAACGTTGCCCGAACAGAACACTCAATTTGATAAAACAATTTTATCATTATCACATCTTGTTGAACGCTATATCCATCCATAGTGATTTGCCAAAACAGACTAAATAAATGAAAGCCAATTTGACAGATGTCGCTTCAACAATATGGCCGCTATCAACTGTCAAAGTTTGGAAGTCCCTATTGGAAGACCCTTTAGTTAGCTCCATAAAAATGTATCAATGATTTGATTTCGGAATTCTCAAAATGTGTTTTTACGACTTATTTGTAGGATTGAATTTCATTGGGATTAATATTTTTCTAATTTTCTTTGAACGTCTTGAAAAGTGAAATATCTGGGCTTGTCGAAATTTGGTGTATTTTGGTGATGGCGGCAAGGAAAAAGGAACAATTCTCTGTCTAAGGCCGGTTTTAGAACCATGCGTACGGTAGGCGCTCACAGGCCAATATGTGCATATGCAATGCAGCGTTTTAGAAGCACGCCGAACGCTCAGCGCTGACGGCCGTCGATTCCGAGCCGACGCGACCAAACGCGCCGCGCGTGAGCTTACGGCGCTGAAGCGCTACCAAGGAGCTGACACAGTCGCCGAATCACAACAAAATTATAAAGCGCATCTACACTATATTCAAGTTATCGTTAAGATGAGTGTACAGACGGTTGCAAAAATGAAGAATAGTAATCTAAAATTAAATTAAACCAAGGGGTTTTCAATTAAAATCGAAATATTTTCGGGAAATCAGTCAGGGGTTCTCAATTAAATAAAATAGAAATGTTTTCGGGAAGTCAGTCAGGGGTTCTCAATTAAATAAAATAGAAATGTTTTCGGGATGTCAGTCAAGGGTTCTCAATTAAAATCGAAATATTTTCGGGAAGTCAGACAGGGGTTCTCAATTAAATAAAATAGAAATGTTTTCGGGAAGTCAGTCAGGGGTTCTCAATTAAATAAAATAGAAATGTTTTCGGGATCTCAGTCAAGGGTTCTCAATTAAAATCGAAATATTTTCGGGAAATCAGTCAGGGGTTCTCAATCAAATAAAATAGAAATGTTTTCGGGAAGTCAGTCTTGGTTTCTCAATTAAAATCGAAATATTTTCGGGAAATCAGTCAGGGGTTCTCAATTAAATAAAATAGAAATGTTTTCGGGAAGTCAGTCAGGGGTTCTCAATTAAATAAAATAGAAATATTTTCGGGAAGTCAGACAGGGGTTCTCAATTGAAATAGAAATGTTTTCGGGAAGTCAGTCAGGGGTTCTCAATTAAATAAAATAGAAATGTTTTCGGGATGTCAGTCAGGGGTTCTCAATCAAAATCGAAATATTTTCGGGAAATCAGTCAGAAGTTTTCAATTGAAATCGAAATATTTTCGGGAAGTCAGTCAGGGGTTCTCAATTGAAATCGAAAATTTTTTGGAAATTCAGATTTCGCAAATTGAAATCGAAGTATTTTACGAGTAGCCAGTGGTTCTCAATTAAAATCGAAATATTTTTGGAATTTGGATTTTAATTGAACACCCCTCACTATTCTCGAAACACTTCTATTTTAATTAACGATACCAAATTTCCGAAAATTTTTCGATTTTAATTGAGAGCCCCTGACTGACTTCCCGAAAACATTTCGATTTTATTTAATTGAGAACCCCTGACTGACTTCCCGAAAATATTTCGATTTCAATTGAAAACCCCTGATTGACTTCCCGAAAATATTTCGATTTCAATTAAAAACTCCTGACTGACTTCCCGAAAATATTTCGATTTCAATTGAAAACCCCTGGCTGACTTCCCGAAAATATTTCGATTTCAATTGAGAACCCCTGACTGACTTCCCGAAAATATTTCGATTTTAATCGAAAACCCCTTGGTTTAATTTAATTTTAATTTTTGGACGAACTGTCGTGGACGAGTTGTCTTTGGCCGAATTGTCGTGTCACCAAAAAATATATGGCAGCAATTCGAAAACTCATGGCATTGGCATGTCTGTACTTAGCAGCGATCAGCATAACACTAAAAACGAGTTACCGCTGACGCGACGCACTGAGCTGTCAGGGCTGACAATCGCTGTCAGGGCTGATAATCAGCGCGGTTCTAAAGCATGAAACGAGTTGCCGCTGAAGCTATGCACTGCGAGTTACGCGCTGTGCCGTCAGCTCTGACGGTACGCATGGTTCTAAAACCGGCCTAACTTCTGTTCGACGCCGAATGAAATCGGAAAATAATGGACACCCTAGTGCTCACCCTCACCCTTCGAACGTTGAAGCACGACTCCGATACATGTGTTGTCATTGGTTGTGGTACCTGGACTAGTCCATTATCCACATATAAAGGAACATCATGAGACAATGGGTGCTATATAGCGAGATTTATAGGTAGGAAGGGAAGGAGGGCCGAACTCAAATCCGCAAACGCACATCACCGGCCGTGCCGATCGCCGACGACCTCGTGCAATATTGTCACAATAATCGCGGCGCCACACTAACCCGTGCGGCGGTCGACAGAGCGAGAGAATTCGGAACCATTTATTGGAATCGTCTCATTAATGAGAGATTAAACTCTCATTTCCGAGTCAAATGGTTAAATACCCAATTTGAGACGATCGGGTAGTTGTTAAAAACGGAGACCACCCTGGCCATCCCCGTGGCTTGAACCATCATCCTTACGAATGACAATCCATGCAGCGTTACCGCTGCGCCACGGGCTGGCTAACTCCGATACATTTGTATAAATAACTCATATTTTCAGTGCTCATACTTACAGTTTTTGAAATCAATAATTAATGTTACTGTATCCTGCAATTCTATACTTCTCATAATATCTAATGTTAAAACTATGAAATCTTTTTTTTCTAAAATTGAATCTGGCAATAATTTCACAGAAATTAAGCTAACATTTTTATTAGAATAAATTGTTTTAAAATGTTCTTTGTAATCTAAAAACAAAAATAATATCCAATAAAAAATTATGAAAAATAAACATACAAAAACCGATACATACCTCCATCAAGAAAAAAATTTATGCCGTTTTCATCAAGGATGGCAATAGTAAAATTATCCATTTTTAGTTTCTGATTTTTATAAGATCCTAAATAATAACGCTTATCAAATCTGGGTATTGAATTGCCTGATAGAAAAAATAATTAATAAATTTAGAATACAAAAAGTGTAGCAAAAAAAAATCATCTATGTTTATGTCCAGGGCCGGCCCGTGGATTATTGCGCCTGTGTGCGAGGCGCTTTTGGCGCCTCAAAAAACCAAAACTCAAGAAGCAATTTTTTTTTTCTTCGTGTCCGGTATTTTTCACCCGATGTTTGATGGTATTGTCGGATATCTTTCGACATCCATGGAACACCTTTAATAGGTTACCATTGTGCTTAGATAATAACAGAAATATTTAATAACAACTGAAGTGAAAGGATTTACATAGGAAGGGGAGAGGGGGAGGAGGGCCGATTCAAACACATGTACAGCACATACTGGTGTACCGACCGTCGATGGGCAATTATAATTATTGTCACAACTACTCGCGACGCCGACACATTATAGTATTATAAATTGAATGGCGATCGATAGATAGGGCTTTGTAATAGGAACCATTTTGGAATCATCTCATTAATGAGAGATTAAACTCTCATTTTTGAGTCAAATGGTTAAATACCCAATTTGAGACGATCAGGTAGTTGTTGAAAACGGAGGCTACCCTGGCCATCCCCGTGATTCGAACCATCATCCTTACGAATGACAATCCATGCAGCGTTACTGCTACACCACGGGCTGGCTAAGCAAATAATTTGTATTTATTCAAATACAAATAATATAAGACAATACCAGGGGTGTGGCGTGGATTTCTGCTACTCAAGGCCAACTCTAAATTTGCCAATTTGCCTGTATTTTTGCAATTAAGCAAAAAAAAAAAACTGCAACAGACACAAGAAAACAGTATTATACTTTTAAAGAAGAATAGGCTAATAAGTACTGTTTCATTAAATACAAAATGAATATATATATATATTTTTTATCGATAAGAACCCACCATCCCGCCTGTTGAAGGGAGATGTTGGGGGAAAGGGGGGTTGCCCGCAAAATGTATTATGTGTTGAAGGGGGGGGGGGGGTGCGGCCCGCGAACACAGTTGAGATGGCCCTTTAGTCAATATAGTATCATCCAATTGCTGAATGTTTTGCACGAATATCTTGACCTTTTACAGTGGCAAATCAAGTTTAGTAGTTTACTACTCGCCCGAAGTTTACTACTACAGCCTACCGTCTAATTGTAATTGACATGCATTTAATTCACCGTCAAATGACATGCATCTAATTCAGGAGCGATCCACTAATCTGCGCTCCACTGATCATTCTAAGAGCTGGCGCCCGTGTGCGCCACACACTTCGCACACGCATAGGGCCGACCCCGTCTATGTCTATATCTATACGAGCGGTAGGCCCGATGTGAATAACATCGCACGTGTGATTTGTGGAAAAATTTTGAAAATAAAATATAATGACAGTATATTTACCCGTTGAATATAGTTGAAAATATGAAATGTTAATTTAATTTATTATATAAATTATAATAGAATATTTTGTAGATATTACAATCATCATTGTCGACCGGTTTTGTGCCCACTGCAGGACAAGGTCTCCCCATCAAATATTGGGGGTCTAGGCTATATACCTTATCCGAGAGCCAACCTCGTAGCGATAAGGGACATGTACCATAAGAGCCAATCCGCCCATGTCAACGGAAGAGGCTCTCAGACCAACGGTACGCAAGCCTATGCGCTAGACTTTGTGGTCGCTGACTCTCCACTAAGCAGATCGCAATGATCACCCGCGGGGCAGACAAGGTAAAGACTGAGCAGACTGCGCCCTCGCTGACCACTTTTGCGATCGCAATGACCGCCAGTTTGTCAGACGAGGCAAGACCGTTGGCCCTACGTGGCTTAGACCTCGGTAAAACACACGTCATTGGTCTTCACCATTACCAAAGGGAAGTTTTTAAGTTAACTAAATACACATGCAACACATTCTCAATTTTATATAACCATGCAACCGTTCTACAAAAATATATCTATGTATGTGCCATTCGGCCATGAGATAGTTGTTATTAATCGGTTATTGATTCTGTAATGGTTATTTTCAGTTTCGTTCAAGTAAATGGTCGTGCGATAGTCTTAATTGTATTAATTTTATTTTCTGCGGGCGGTAGGTCGCGTGTGAATATTAAATATTAAATGAGTTGAAATATTAAATGAAATAAATATTGTGAATATTAAAAGGATGAAAGGTTTGGAAACCCTGGAAAATAAGTACGAAGGGCGTTGTCAACGATTGAACGCGATCGGTTCCAGATGTTGAAATAGCTGGGCCTATAGAAAAAAATCAGGTAGAGAGACGTCATCGTTGCGGTCTTGAATTTACATAATTTTGATACACGGAAACGCGATTTTTGATCGATGCACTGATTTGAATGGAATTTTGGAACGCTATGTAATAATCGGTTATTAATTCTGTAATGGTTATTTTCAGTTTCGTTCAAGTAAATGATCGTGCGATGGTCTTGTATTAATTTTAATTTTCTGCAGCGGTAAGTCGCGTGTGAATATTAAACATTTTGGGAAACACTTCGAAAGGAATGAAATGTTTGGAACCTCTGGAAAAGGCACAAAGAGCGTTGTCGAACGATTTAGAAACGCGATTGATTCCAGATGTTGGAATTGTAGAAAAAATCAGGTAGAAGGACGTGTCATTGTGGCCCTTTGCTTGCTGATTTTTTTCAACGAGCTCACGGAATTTACATAATTTTGCTACACGGAAACATGATTTTTCGTCGGTGCACTGATTTCAATGGAATTTTGAAACGCTACGTTATGGGTAATTAGTCGTGTTAACACTACCAAGGAGTTAGATGAAATTGAGGGTTGAAAAGTTCAGAATATTGGAAAGTACGGGTGTTAAATGCTATTACGATTATTGGAATAATAATTAGTCATCTATTCTAATCTAAATCTAATATACAATAAATTATTAAGGCATCTGTTATCTGTTATCTGGGTTTGTGTGCGTCGGGGTTGGTATCTCTCTCTCTCTCTCTCCTGTGATTAAGTGATTAGGGGTTGAAAAAGCCAAAAATCTCAATAGCCCATCGAAACACGTCTACCACTGGCGGCCAACCAAACCGAATTTATTTATTTATTATTTTTATAATTGAAGTAAGATGAGTGTTAGTCAGAAAGTCTGGGTTTTAAATTGATTGTATTCGCGGTATCCCGTGTTCGCGTCACGCTTAGCGTTCTCGTTCGGGGGGAGGGGGTCGCTTCGCGGTCGTACAAGGTCGGGGGTCGGGGCTCGGTTGTGCGCGCGTGTTCGCTATCACTGAGGGCGCGTGCGTTTGTATGTGTGTGTTTTCTTTCCGTTGGGGATACCGTGAACCACACTCGATAGATGTAAAACACTTAACAGATATTTATCGCGATCGAACAGTTATTTTTGATTTAGTTTAATTTGTATGCGCTAGATTCGTAGTGCGTGCCCTGTTCTGAGATTAAGGGTTTCCAGATAGACAAAAGATCGGGGCAGCGCGAAAAAATTAGAAATTTTCGGGGTCGGAAACAAAAAAAGTGTTTCGCTTTTGTGTAGGAGAGATACAAATGGCGGTCGTCTACGAGAGATTTACGCCTTTCGAGTTACAGACAAAGATGCGTTTGGCTTTTATGCACTAATTTATTATTATTGAGATATGGATCGCGTATGATTCGTTGCCGACTTGCTGTAAATGATTTTTTATTTTTTTTGGGTTTCGGTTAGCGGATATTGATATTAAGTTTGTATATTATTAGGTCGCGCGTGTTATTGGTAATTAGACGATGCACTATAATTAATTATTCGATGCACTATGGGTTATTATTCGATGCACTATTATTTGTTATTGGGCGGTTAGGTTGGGGTGGGAGATCGGGGGGAAATCGGAGTTGGATTATTTGTCGTCCGATCGTCTGAAGCACGTTTCATACGATGCGTACGCGGCGATGTCTCGAATCGAACTCCATATTACAATATTTATTTTAATTTAATATTAATTTATCTAATAAAGCATAGATTTCCACATCACCCAGGAGGTACTATGCAAGATGCTTTACATTTTTTTTAATGTATGTACTTTTAATACTAACTTATGAGGTGGCAATCCCGATGGCGTTTGAGCGTTTAAAAATTCCGGAGGGTAAATTAGCGGATTTTGATCCCGAGGGTCGTCTAAAACGATGGAGTCGGGACTAACATATGTATTATATAACCCGAGGTGATCGAAACTTTGTCCCAACGTGCATATTCAAACTCTTGACAGTACCGTCCCTTGACAGTCGATCTGTGCGTATGCGCAGCGTATAATTTCTTTATACAATTTCAAGAGCCAAAATAGTCCTTAATGTACTAGTACATTAGCAAAGGATCTAATTCAGTGCATAATTTCTAGCGTGAAAATGTGAAAGCTGAAATAGTCCTTAAGGCACATTGGCAAAGGATCTAATTTCATATAGTCATTTTTAGCGTCCCACTACACAGACACACAGACAGGCAGAATAGCGCAATTATTATATGGAGGATTATTATTATTATACAAAACCGAAAATCCCTGTCAGTTTGAGACGCTTCTTTGAAAATTAAACTTTTTCCTTTATATAAAAAAGGACGAAAGGTTCTAGGGTGTAATTTCCTTCATTTCCATCCGTTACCTTTAGAATACGTTACAACCTTTTTTAAATTTATCAACAAAAAAGATAAAGCAATAAATATTTTAAGGTTGTGTAAAATTTTATTTATAACGATAAATTGATTTTTGGAAAAGTTTTCAGCAAAAAAATAATGATTTTTTTAGTGAAGCGATATTAGTAGTGAAAAAAATAATACGTTTTTCGGTTAAAAACATGTAGGCTACCTTCACATGAAATTTATGAAAATACTAGCGTATGCGGACTGGCTATGTCAGTCCACGCCGCTAGAAGGTAGGCCCTTTGGGCCTACCGACTCGGCCCAACAGGCCTCGCGTTGTGGGCCCTTCGAGCCCACCCCCCCTGCCCCTGGCTACACACCCAAATCCACTAATATTGAATAGTAGAAATAAATAACTTTTTAAAATTTGAAAAAAATTATTTTTCGAAAAAAACGTATTTTGAAAATGTTTATTATTTTAATATCATTTATTGAATCGAAATCAAAGAAGAAATCGATATGTTGACTATGTATTGCGAAAATATTGAAATTAAAAAAAAATAATAAAACTTTATAAAAAAGTTTGAGAACCGCACGCTTAAATATAGAAATAAAAAAAATATATTATAACTTTATAAAAATTTTGAGAATTGCACGATTTTATATTATATAATACCTCAACGCTAGTGGGTAGGCCCTTCGGGCCTACCGACTCGGCCCAACGGGCCTCACGTTGTGGGCCCTTCGGGCCCAGCCCCCTCTGCCCCTGGCTACACACCCAAATCCACTAATATTGAATAGTAGAAATAAATAACTTTTTAAAATTTGAAAAAAATTATTTTTCGAAAAAAACGTATTTTGAAAATATTTATTATTTTAATATCATTTATTGAATCGAAATCGATATTTGACATCGTATTGCGAAAATATAAAAATAAAAAAAACTTTATATAAAAAGTTTGAGAACCACACGCTTAAATATAGAAATAAAAAAAAAATCATTAAAACTTCATTAAAAAGGTTTGAGGATCGCACGCTTTTTGTTAAAACGAAAAAAAATTATTTATCGAAAAAAACGTATCTTGAAAATATTTATTACTAGCATATGCGGACTGGCTTCGCCAGTCCTTAACGCTAGGACACGGCTCGCCCTGCGGTTATACGCTAGTAATAAATATTTTCAAATTTTAAAAAGTTATTTATTTCTACAACTCAATATTAGTGGATTTGGATGTGTAGCGTTGGGCAGGGGCGGTTGGCCCGAAGGGCTCACAACGCGAGGCCTGTAGGGCCGAGGCGTAGGCCCGAAGGGCCTACCCACTAGCGTTGAGGACTGGGGCAGCCAGTCCGAATACGCTAGTATTTCATAATATTTAAATTTTAAAGTTTCGAGCCCCGTGTAAATATTATTCAAATTTCCGGGACTCGAGACAGCGAAAAATCGTCAATTTCCCGGGAAAAAATTCCCAGGTCGACCCGACACGGAATCCCTTATATGGATCGAACTTATCTCCAATTTTACTATTTCATAATGAGTTATTTTTTTAAACAGTAGTCTCTGGATTGTATGCCTCGTGTAAAAAGAGATTATGGTGAATTGATATATTATATTTTGCATGTCAAAAACCATAATATTATACATACATATGTATAATTTCGAAAATGGTAAATTTATATAAACAAACGCTCAGTGCTCATACTTACTGTTTTTTATATTAATAAGTAATATTACTGTATCCTGCGTTTTATTACTTTTCAAAAGATTTAACATTAAATATATGATTCGATTATTTTCTGAAATTGATTCTGGCAATGAATTCATAGCACTTATATTAACATTTTCATTAGAATAACTTATGTTAAAATGTTCATAGTATTCTAAAAAAAAAAAAAACATAAACCCAATAAAAAAATTAAGAAATATTAAAAATTTGAAAACAGACATACCTCCAGCCAAAGAAAAATTTATGCTCTCTTTTTTACCGTCGGTGATAGTAATGTTATCCATTGTTAATATCCTGTTGTCATAAGATCCAAGATAATAACGCTTGTCAAACTTGACTTTTAAATTGCCTGATACAGAAAATAATCAAATAATTCAATGTAAAAAAGGGATACAAAAAAAAAATATATATATATATATATATATATATATATATATATATATATATATATATATATATACATATATATATATAGGGAAATTTTAAAATCACCTAGCTAATCTTAAATCTACCCTAGCTACGATAAAAAATGCGTTTTTTTTAGGATACTGCGTTTTAAATGCTATATCGGATGAAACCAAGTGCTCCGCTGATTTGAAGTGTGATCGTGTAGGAATATATTCCTACACTTCAAAACAGCGGAGCACTTGGTGAAGTGAAACATAACATATGTATATGTTATATTTCACTTCGGTTCACTCTTAGCTTCTAATATACCCATTCCTCGCTAAAATCTCGTTTTATATCTGAAATATACTTATAAACTTTGGGAGGAATCTAGTGAATTGATCATTATATCATTGGAATCAATAAATCGTTATTAAATCAAGTGAGACACCAAAAGTTTTTTCAATTTCAATAATTACTGTTGAAACATAATGATAAATAATTAACTATATTATAATATAATAATCTCTTGGAACAAACAAAATTAGATAAATTAAACCATTATCACATATTTGACAGTTCGTTTGACAGTTGGGTCGGTTTCGACAATTAGCCACCAGAGGCGTCGTCGTAGCTAGGGTAGATTTAAGATTAGCTAGGGTGAATTTAAAATTTCCCTATATATATATATATATATATATATATGAAATATATATCATCATCATCATTGTCGACCGGTTTTGTGTCCACTGCAGGACAAGGTCTCCCCATCAAATATTGGGGGTCTAGGCTATATACCTTATCCGAGAGCCAACCTCGTAGCGATAAGGGACATGTACCATAAGAGCCAATCCGCCCATGTCAACGGAAGAGGCTCTCAGACCAACGGTACGCAAGCTTATGCGCTAGACTTTGTGGTCGCTGACTCTCCACTAAGCAGATCGCAATGATCACCCGCGGGGCAGACGAGGTAAAGACTGAGCAGACTGCGCCCTCGCTGACCACTTTTGCGATCGCAATGACCGCCAGTTTGTCAGACGAGGCAAGACCGTTGGCCCTACGTGGCTTAGACCTCGGCAAAACACACGTCATTGGCCTTTACCATTACCAAAGAATTTTTGAATTAACTAAATATGACATGCAAGTTATTCTCTTTCTTAATTTGTTCATGCGTTCTTTCCACTAGGTGTATCTCTATATGTCTTTCGCAAGTGAGTTAGTTGTTGTTAGCTGATTATTATTTATGTCGCAATAATTTAATTTTAGGTTAATCAAGAAGAGCGCGTGGTTAGTTTTTATTAGTTTGACTTGAGGCATGATATTAACCAAATATGTTAGTTGATATTAGTCGACCCAAAATAAGTGGAGAACCATTTACGATTTTAGTTAAATCTACGGCCGGTTCGCTACTTTAAATGATTATTAAGTTGGTTTGTATTAAGTGTACCCTTCCTTACTTTACAATAGGATCAGGGTTGAATGATTACTGTAGTCCTATGATGGTTGGTTATTATTATACAATTGTTTAGGGTTATAAAATATAAGGTTATAGGTTATGTGCTACTAATGTACGAGTATATTAAGTATTCTATATAATATTCTACTTGGGATATAGTTACGTTAAAAGGGCTTATAAATGGCATTGATGACATTTTTCTAGATAAGGGATACAATATAGTGTTACTTTGGATTGGGCATAGATGCAGATAAAAGTCGAACTATTATTGGAAATGATATAAAAAGATTTTGAAATAATAATCTAAAAAATGTATCCAATTTTATATGTTGATTTTAGTGTTTTGTTGATTTCTAATTATGACGAAATTGCGGATTAAAAATTAAAAGTTACCGTCTTTGAGGTGAGGTGATTCCGTTTTTACGAGGTGTACTTTTTTAAACTTGCGTAGCAGGAGCACGTGCACTTTATTTTTTTTTTTTTATTTATTTATTTATTTATTTTTTTTATTTTTTTTTATCGCGGCGCGCGAATTCGCTTTTAATTGGAATATTAACTTTTGCGGGCGGTAGGTCACATGTGAATGTTAAAGATTTTGAGAAATATTTTGAAGGGGATGAAAAGTTGGGGAAACTGTGGAAAAAATAAGCACAAAGGGCCTCGTCAAACGATTCAGGAATGTGTCAATCGATAGCAGATGTTGACGTCCGGGAAGACGACTTCGCGCGGGATTTTTCGAATAATAATAACAATAACAATAATAATAATGATTAGTGAATTAGTAGGTTAGTTAAATTCACGTCTACTTATCGGTCGGTTGATGCGTGTTTGGCTCGAAGATGCAGCTTAGCTCGCACACGTGTGTTACTTGGGTTTCTCGCCTAGGCAAAAAAACTGCAGCAACCAACGGTATTTTCTCGGGTTTAGGTAAAAAAAAAACGAGAGGGAGAGCGTTGATTTCGTGATTCTGCACTGAAGTTATATAGATTTGAAATTTAAAAACGCGATTTTCGATCGAAACACTGGTTAGACAAGGAATTTTTAAACACTAAATTAAAAAGTGCAACTACGGAGGCACTACTAAAAAAAAATCGGATGTAAAAAAAAAAGCGAGTATGTAATGAAAAAATCCCGAATGGCAAGGAGCGTCCTGCAAGCGATGCGTACGCAACGGCAGCCCGCCCGGAACTCCTAAATATATATATGTATATATATATTCATATATATATATATATATATATATATATATATATATATATATAAATGAAATGTTGCCATTTAAATAAAAAAAAAGTGAAATAACGGACAGCCTAATATATATATATATATATATATATATATATATATATATATATATATATATATATATATATATATATATTATAGTTAATATGTACATTCTCTCGCAAATGAATACATTGTCTAAAACAAACAGAGAAAACATACACGGGAGTAAAAATGAACATGTTAACTAGAGAATGTATGCGTCATCAGTGGCGACGAAGATAAAGTGTTAACAAAATAAATAAATCGCAATTAGGGAATTATAGTAGGGTTGTTTTATTTTAGGAAACACGAGAAACCCAAATTATCCAATTTACGCTAATTTATTTTTGATTTACGTACTAGAAATTTTGACAGATAAATATCGTTGCGGGAACGGAAAACGGTTGGCAATACATAGAGGACCCATACACGCTTTGTATTATAGAATGCAGTTCTCATGTTACGAAATAAAAAAAAATGTTGTTTTTGTTGGTAAGATATTTAGACACAGGTAATTGAGCATAATCTATACTATTGTAAGTACGAATAAATAATAAACATCTCTACCTTAACCTGAATTAATTGATCGTATTACAGTTCATGAAATAAATCCGGTTTGTATTAAAGTATTATATGATGTTTTTTTCATTTATTATGTACAATTCGTACAATGATAGCTAATGACAGCTATATGCGAAAAAAATATCGAACGTGTACTGGTCTCGTATGTGTTGCCAACTGTTAATAACAAAACTAACTCATCTGTCAAATCACTCGATTTTGTTCAATTTACGGTTTGTCTGATCGATGTCAGAGGTTCTATTCATTATCTCGTTAATATATGCTATGTCTAGAGATTGTGTATACTGAATCGAGTATCGTACGCTTTCTCTAAAACGTGAAGTCCGCGTATACATTCTCTAGACAATGTATGTATTAACGACGATGAACGCTTTAACTGTAACATATATATAAATATTAAAAAAAAATAAAAAAAAAAATATATATATACATATATACCTATATGTATGTATATATATATATATATATATATATATATATGGAGTTCAATTCGGGACGCCAACGGCTACACATCGCGCGAACCGTGTTCTAAAACGATAAGACGATATCGAATCCAATTCTGACCTCCCCCCCGGATCCCACCCCCAAACTAACCACCCAATAACTAATAATAATATTACATCGAATAGTAACCAATAGTGCATCGACTAATTACCAAAAGTGCGCGCGAAACATAAACTACTAACTTAATATCAACACCCGCCAACAGAAACCCAAAAAAAAAAAACCACTAACAATCCGATAAACGAAACGTACGCGATTAAATCCCCAACATTAACAAATTAATACATAATCAAACGCATCTGGGTCCGAAAACTCGGAAGAAATAAATCTCTCGAAACGAATGCGAACCTTCTTGCCGCACAAAGCGAAACAACCAAACCGACACTTTTTTTGTCTCCGACTTAGAAAAAAAATTCCTTTGCGCTGTGCAGAGCCCTTTGTTTATCCACGACAACATCCAATTTCAAAGCAGGGCACGCAAAACGAATTTATCGCGTACAAATTAAATTAAATAAAAAATAACTGATCGATTCGCGATAAATATCTGCTGACACACCGTCCGGCAAGGAAACACACATACAGACGCACGCGCACCCCGGCGCCCCCGAGCCGACCCCCCAGGCTCCCGGCCTCGAACGGCCGCGAGCGACGTGAGTACGGGTTTCCGCGAATACAAACAATTTTAAATCCAGATCATCAAGATATCCTGTTTGACAAACACTCACCCTACACTCATCTAATAAATACACTAAATAACAACAACAAACTAAAAATATTTATGAGAAGTAAAGTCAAATCCATCGCCCGAACCATCAAATTCCCAACCTTACCTAAACCGTAACCGATCCTAAATCTATCCATAAATAATAACCAACAACAGACCCCGAATAGCATGCATAACACTTCAGAGGAAGGACTGCCTGAGTAAAATACCAAGTAACTAACCGCATGACCAGATAGTACTGCTAAAACAAAAACAAAAATCTTTGGTAAAGGCGAGGACCAATGAGGTGTGCTGTACTGAGGTCTGAACCATGTAGGGCCATCGGGCTAGCCTCAGACGCCAGCCGGAGACCACGCGATCAAAAGCAGGCAGAGAGGACGCAATCTGCTCAGTCTCTGTCTCGTCTGCCTCACTGACTATCATTGCGATATGCTCACTGAGCAGCGACCGGATTCAGACACATAGATACGCGTTCCGATGGTCCGAGAGCCTTCTCTGCTGGCATGGGGAGGAGTTGGCTCTTATGTTCCCTGCCCCTTATCAAAGCGTGGTGGGCACACGTGATGAGGTACCGCCCAGACTGTCAATGCAAGTTGACAAGACTTCATCCTGCATTGGATGTCTATGTTGATAATGATGATGATGATGATATATATATATATAAACTATGAAATGTTTTTTTTCTAAAATTGACTCTGGCAATGATGTCACAGAAACTAATTCAATATTTTCATTAGAATAATTTGTGTTAAAATATTCTTTGTAATCTAAAAACAAAAAAATCATATCCCCAATAAAAAATTATGCAAAGCATCAAGCCCGTTAATACGTACATTCTCTCGTAAATGAATACTTTGTCTAAATCGCTCAGAGAAAACATATACAGGAGTATGAATTAACATTTTAACTAGAGAATGTATGAGTCATCTATTCCGACGTAGATAACGTGCTAACGAAATAAATAAATCGCAAGTAGGGAATATGGTAGGGTATATTTTTTTTTAGGGAAATAAGAAAAACCCAAAATATTAGAAGGATTTGTTTTGGTATTAGAAATTGTGACGGATAAGTATCGCTGCGGGAACGGAAAACGGTTGTTAACACATAGAGACCCGTCCACGCTTTGTATTATAGAATGCAGTTCTCATATGTTACATTCACAAAATGTAACGAAATAAAAAAAAAGTTATTTTTATTGTTAAGATATTTAGATACAGAGAATTGAGCATAATAAATAAAAAAACATAATAATAATATTAACATAATAAGTATTTCTTCGTACATATGACAGCTATATTATAAAATACAGAACAATTGGTGTCTTATGTGTTGCCAACTGTCAACAACAAAACTAACTCATCTGTCAAATCACTCAAATTTTGTTCATTATACGATTTGTCTAATCGATATCAGCGATTCGATGCATTCTCTCGCTAATATATGCTATCTCTAGAGATAGTGTATACAGAATCTCGTATCGTGCGCTTTCTCTAAAACTTGAAGCGCGCGTATACAATCTCTAGATAATGTATGTATTAACGACGATGAACGCCCTGACAGACATATACAGGGTGTTAGGTGGACCTGTGCAAAGTCTTAAAGAAGAGATAGATCATGTAATTTGAAATATTTTAAAGTAAACATACCTCAGTTCAAAGTATTATAGTTTTCGAGTTATTGTTATTTTTTCGATTTCTGAGAAAAACTCAAAAATCTCGTACTTGCGCACGAATAATTTTCAAATGAAAGATAACTTAGTAGAAAAATCTTATTTTGTCATTTGTTTATTGTGTATTAAATCTATAAATATGAATAAAAACATCTACATCAAAACTATTAAAAATACATGATTAGTTATAAAAAATAACGAAGGACGGAGACGGATTTGGTGCGTAAATAAATGGAACAAAAAAGAAATAAATCTACAACAATTAACGCAAGTTTGAAAGTGTTTAGTGGGAGCAACTGAAGCGCCTACGATCAACAGTTTGAATGTTTCGTGTTATTAAACAATATACGAAAAGAAAAAATAGTACTTGTAACGTGGCGACATTTTACAACACGAAAAACTAATTAAAAAATAAAAACATCGATCGAAAATTGCAGTATATGAACCAGGGATCAAAATATTTAAAAATTAAAATCAATGCGCTCAGTATGGGAGCCAGGGATTTATTGTTAACGTAAAAATCATTAACAAGGAGAAGGTACACTTTGGTCGTCACGGATTACCTTGAAATTTAATTTGGGTATAGATCAAAAATATTGTATCAATATGGTAAAGTATAAAACCCAATACCCAATTTTGAATTAGACGCATTTGAAGTTTCGATTTTTGGACGTACATGCTATGATACGTCAATAGATGGTACTCCGAAAATACGGCGACACCCAGTGACGACGCGACGGTCATAGTCGGGTTTTTTTGGCCTTTTTTTTTCATTCATTGTCGTGTTGTTATTACTCGGTGGTACCTGGAACCAAGTCCATTTGCCACATGGGAAGGAACATAAACATTTTTTTTTTCATGAAAATGATGAATTCTAATTTTTTATGAAATACGATATATATAAAATACGAATATAATTTTTTAAAGCATTTTAATTAATTTAAAAATATATATTTCTTACATGAACATGTATAGGTATTTAAAAAAAATCATTTTTTACTAGTTAATTATAAAATAGATTTAAAATAAATTGTCTATAATAAATGACATATTTTAAGAGCGTAGGGATAGCAAATTACCCACAAGCGGCTCTATGAACTCGATTGATACTCCAGAAGCTGTCTCTACACTTTTTTTTTTCTTTCATTGTAAAAGATAAGGATAATTACACAATTAACTTACAATATAACTTATCGATAATATATAATATAAAATTTATTCGCAAGAAAGTGTATGATCATTGTCATAAAAACAAGAAAAACAAAACGAAATTCGGCATCTGTTGTTGCGCGAGATGCCGAATTTCGTTTTGTTTTTCTTGTTTTTATGACAATGATCATACACTTTCTTGCGAATAAATTTTATATTATATATTATCGATAAGTTATATTGTAAGTTAATTGTGTAATTATCCTTATCTTTTTTTATGAAAGAAAAAAAAAAAGTGTAGAGACAGCTTCTGGAGTATCAATCGAGTTCATAGAGCCGCTTGTGGGTAATTTGCTATCCCTACGCTCTTAAAATATGTCATTTATTATAGACAATTTATTTTAAATCTATTTTATAATTAACTAGTAAAAATGATTTTTTAAATACCTATACATGTTCATGTAAGAAATATATATTTTTTAAATTAATTAAAATGCTTTAAAAATTATATTCGTATTTTATATATATCGTATTTCATATAAAATTAGAATTCATCATTTTCATGAAAAAATCCTTATGTTCCTTCCCATGTGGCAAATGGACTTGGTTCCAGGTACCACCGAGTAATAACAACACGACAATGAATGAAAAAAAAAGGCCAAAAAAACCCGACTATGACCGTCGCGTCGTCACTGGGTGTCGCCGTATTTTCGGAGTACCATCTATTGACGTATCATAGCATGTACGTCCAAAAATCGAAACTTCAAATGCGTCTAATTCAAAATTGGCTGGGTATTGGGTTTTTATACTTTACCATATTGATACAATATTTTTGATCTATACCCAAATTAAATTTCAAGGTAATCCGTGACGACCAAAGTGTACCTTCTCCTTGTAAGATCGATACGCGCGACATCATATAAACACCAATAAGCTCGACGCGGTCGGCCCTTTCAAGTGGGTACCAGAACGTCCTATATAGAAAAAACATAGTTCATCAACTGCTACGGATAACGTCTTTGTTTTATTTAAAAACAAAGACCAACACTATCGGGCCATCGAACTCAAACCACGCACAAAGAGCAATTATCGACACGTGCAAGATATCCCGAAAGGAGGGGGCCCGGCGCTCGGCCATAAAACCGGGAACATTTCCGAAAATCAACAAGACATCTTGCGAGTGTCTCAAGAGCAAGTTCTCTGGTTAATAGCGACACGGGGGGTGCACCTCCAACGCTATGGACCAACTAAACTATTGTACTGTTCTATGGTTAAGGCGATTCGGGGGGTGCACCTCCATCGTTCTGGACCAATTGAACTTTTCTTAAGCTTGCTCTAAGATCGTTGCACCCCGTAGTCTCCCGCGCACTTAATTATCGTATGAATATTAAATTCCACGTAACCATAACCTAGCTTAATATTATTCTGTATCCACCTGTAAATGTAAAAGTTGCATAATAAAAGCTACGTCATCGGCTCGAGTAACCCATGGTTTCATTATTGGAACTCCTGAGATCATCTACCTGTCCTCACACCTGACCAGTGAGATTCGCAAGTACAACAGTGTGTAACCGATAAGCGGGTTACAAATTGGCGAACGACCCGAGAAAGCTGTTTCATACTATATTTGATAACAAAATTAAGTACGGAGAATTTTGAGATTTTTATCACATTATGTACACCAGAATCGCTGCGGGATCTTAAGTTTTAGGAAATCGGGGAAAAATTACGAAGACATTTCCACCCGGTAAAAAATTACATATTGCACCAGGCAGAATTCAGAAAAAGAGACCAGCAACCGGGAGAAACTTTAGAGAAATATGTAATAGAGTTGAGAAAGCTGTCCAAAAATTGTAAATTCAACAGCACCGAGGAAGAAATTAAAGAAAGGTTAATAGATGGAACATGTCGTGATGCTGTGAAGTTTAAGATGCTAAATCAAGCTGACCAATCGGTGGATTTTTTAATAGCAATGAGAAAAACAGTAGAGGCAGCATATGAGATGGAATTTGAATAATAGAAGGAGCAACCTCAAATGTTTTAAATGAAAAGCAACGAAGATAAAAATAAAAATATAAAATGTTTTTGTTGCGAGAAAATGGGTCATATGAGGAAAACATGCAGCTTAAAAGGTAAATTTTGCAGCGAATGTGGAAAAAGTGGCCATATTTTGAAAATAATGAATAAAAAGCATAAATAATATAACAATCGAAGATGAAATAGAAGACAAGAATAAATATAGTCCTGAAGATGACGAAATGTTCCAGATTAGTTGTGAACACAAAATCCCACTTGTTAAGTGGAGGTAAATGGAAAAAGGGTAGAATTCGAGGTGGATACGGACGCAGAAGTAAGTACAATCAACTTATCAGAAAAACGGAAACATTTTCCAAAACTGGAAATAAAGACACAAAAAGTGTTTTTAAAAAACTTTGATCAATCAAAGCCAAAACCGATAGAGGCGATGGAAGATCTGAATGTGATTTACGGAACGGTGAAACTAACTAATTGTAAGCAGAGATTGTTCTTAGTAGAAGACGGATTACCAATGGTAATTGGAAGAGATTGGCTGTCATTGTTACAATTATGACCACCAAGTTATGAAAAAGTTCGTGAGACAACTAAAGATAAATTATTTTAATAAAAAAATGATAAACTTGTTGAACTTGAAAATTGCATTAAGAATTTGGAAACAAAATTGGAACTAATTTCAGATGACAGAAAAAGTACTAAATTTGAAAATCAATGACAGTTAGTAACAGGGGATGAAAATGATGAATGAAAAAATAGAAAAACTCACAACAGAAAATTAATCGTATATTTGTCAGATTGATTCAAAATGTATAGGAGAATCGAAGCTAAAAAATGAACTGAAAACAGTTGAAATCCAAAGAAATTTATTGGAAATAACTGTTAAAAATTATGTATGTATATGAAAATAATTATCTCAAAATTACAATATCTGATCTTAAAAATAAATATAAACAAGTATTGAAAAATGAAAGGGATCCAAGTAAATCTAAATCAACTACTGAAAAAATTGACAATCAAATATTCAACATGAGAAATCAAAATGACTCCAAAGACAGTAAAATTAATAAGTTACAATTAGAAATAGAATCCTAAACTAATAAAATTAAACAATGTAACTCTAACGAATCGAAATTGAAAGAATCTTTAGAAATTCTGCAGAACGAAGAAATTGCAATAAAGGAAGAATGGAAGAAAGAAAGAAAGAAAGAAAGAAAAAAGCATTAAAAAAAACCCCTGAATGGATCCCAGAAGGAAGACACTCGAACCAATATGGTAGAAATAGATAAGATGCACTGGAAACGACAATCAAATTAACTTCTAAAATGTGGTCAAGCCCTAGAATATTATTATTGATGATAATTTTCTTAATTTAATTAAGTCATGTGTCATTTTCTTTTTCGAGCACTATTCTCATATTATTATTATTATATATAGGATCTCGAATCAATTTTCTCAAATGTAGTCAGACTCTGACACGAGACAATGATATATTATTTTGTTTTAGTTTGTATGTTAGTTTTAGCTATATGTTATTTCAGTATTATGACTGTTATAATTTGACTTCATTGTCTGTTGAATTTTTTTGTTTTTTCCCTTTTTTGTGTATTGTTTTGTTTTGAAGAAATTTTTAACTTACTTTTTTAATGTAAGTGAGGGGAGAGTGTAATATCTGAGTATCTTGGTGTGTGGCAAGCAGGTGGCGAGCGCGATCGATGCGCGGGCGCTTGAGGTGCCGTTGTTGTCTATGGTTGTTGTTGTTATTGTTTGTAATGGCTGACAGTGAATAAACGAATATAACATTTGAGATTTATTAACAATTAATTACACCCTCGTAACATCCGGATATTATATTATGTTTATTATTTATTATGCCTATTTCTATGTATCTAAATATCTTAACAATTAACCTCCTCAAGCCCTGTGTACATTAGAATGTACATAGACTTTGTTACCGTTTTATGAAGCTATTTTAGACTTATTTTTATCCGGACTTTTGGTAAATTATTGTGTAAACTATGTTATTTCGTTTAATTTTGTCTGTTTCGAAATATAGGGCGCGAAATTTTTGTTATATGCTAGTTTTGCTTGACATCTCAACGACATCGCGATAAGTCACGTTTTATTTTCAATATTTTGTTATTAAAAATCCACTCACATAACATTATTATGGTGCAATCTTAAAACAGAAGACTGCTTTTATCGATTGAAACCAAAATTTCATTGTATATTGTAATGTATCATATCATAATTTGACATCAAACACGAATGTACATTAGAACGTAAATTTGGTCTGAAGGGTCATTTTTGTCACTTCAGCAGTATTTTTTATTTTCAAATAATTAGTCATTATTATGTGATTTAAATAGATAAACAATTCCTAAAAGAAAAAAATCTTTTTATGCATCTTCAATACAATAAAAACGAAATGAAAAAAATATTTTTTTTAATGAAAAAAAGTCAGTACTAAGGAGGTTAAAATAACTTTTTTTTTATTTCGTTACATATTGTGAAAGTAACATATGAGAACTGCATTCTATAATACAAAACGTGTATAGGGCCTCTATGTGTTGCTACCGTTTTCCGTTCCCGCAGCGATACTTATCTGTCACAATTTCTAATACCAAAACAAATCCTTCTAACCAAAAATAAATTAGCGTAAATTGGATATTTTGAGTTTCTCGTATTTCCTAAAATAAAGTAACCCTACTATATTCTCTAATTGCGATTTATTTATTTCGTTAGTAAGTTATCTCCGTCGATATAGATGATTCACGCATTATCTGGTTAACATTTTCATTCATGTTTCCCAAACATCCCATACATGTTTTCTCTGAGCGATTTAGACAACGTATTCATTTGCAAGAGAATGCACGTATTAATGCAGATCGAAAGCTTTATTTTACTCACTTCCTTCATTCGTTTCATAGTTTAACACAAAATTCTCGCAAATCTTGTTAAGAATGTCGTATCCGTTATCACACAGAAAACAGAATTGACGAGTGTTATTATAACTATATTCTTGTAACTGCATTTCTACGTGAGATGACTCGTGGACTGAAATATATCAATATTAAACAAAAATGAAAAATCCAATGGAAAACAAATCATAAAACAAAAATAAATCAATAAGAATCAAAAACAAGTCACAAATCACCAATAATAAATTAAAGTTATAAATAATATAGAAAATTCAATAAATCAATAATAAATATAATTAATTACAAAACTTTTTAAATTATTGTAGCGTAGCTACATATTTGTATGGCTCGGATGACGTCATCACGTGGCTCGGATGATGTCACCACGCGGTCGCACGATGTCACCATGCGGTTGGAGCGAGACGCGTGTAGCAGGTGCCTACGGGGCAAGCTGACGCATGTTACGCGCATAAATATGGTGCGTTCCGCTACCGACGGATCATTCGGGGTCCAGCCATCATCCGAGCAACACCTCTGCGAAATAAACATCTTTGACGGACTACGGCGTTTGGAATTCAACCCCCTCTCTGGAACCCGCTTACCTCCACTCTACGCTGGTGTCAGAAGCTTCGAGAGGATGAATATACAAACAAAAAGCAAGAACCAACAGGCATCCACCGGACCAGGATGGGCCATCAACAGAAAACTCCGGTACGAGGCAGTTAACGGAAAACGCCGGAGCGGTGCAGTCTGTAGAGGACACCGAGGCGGAACAGCCGTTTTCACGGCTAAATATAGTCGACCACGCACAAAGATCGTTTTCACGACTAGCACCGGTCGACGATCAGTCTTATTCCCGACTAAATTCGGTCAACTGCTCTAGGGCAATCGGCAGAGGACTGAGGAGCAGGTCAGTTGTTTTCACAACTATAATACCTGCTGTTTCGGTTAATCGCACTAAGCAGTCACCCGGACTGGATGCAATGGACGGCGCCATGGTAGCACGGTAGCACATCTACTACCTCACATTCGACGGAGACGAGCTCTGGGAGGATTTCTTGGTGAAATTCAAATTCATCGAGAGGATAAATGGGCACGTGACGAATCGGGCATGGTTGATGTGCTCGTGCATGCGTGGAGCGGCTTTGAAATTCGCTTGCAGCCTTCCGGAGGAGACGCAGGACAACTTCGAGGTGCTGGTTAAGCACCTAGAGATGCGCTTCAAGAAGACGATGCCGGTACATCAGCACATGGAGAAGGTGCTGAAGACGAAATGGCATGGGGTGGGCGATCTGGCGGGGCACGCAGATTCCATCCAAGAACACGTGGAGGCAATTTTGGAGGGCGTTCAGGACACAACGGAGGCAGTAGTAGCGCGGGTAACATCAAAATTATTTATTGCGAGCTTTGATGATGTGGAGGCGCGAGCTGCAATGGGCACGCGTAGACCCGGCGTTCAGTTTCGGCGCTAATGAAGACGGTGGACGCCATCTTCAAAGCGCGGACGTTTGCGAAGGCATGCAACGTCGCAGAAGTAACGGTTCACGCGGAAGATGTACCACCGACAACAGCGCCGTATAAATTTACAGACGGCAAGGGAGTGGCACGGTCGCCACAGCGACGATCGACGAGCCATCTGACAAGGTGTTTTTTTATTAGTTAGTTAGTTTTGATATATAATAATAATGTATTCGATCAAAATGTTAATGATATGTTCTAATTATTTATGTTATAATCATTTATAAAAACACACATAAATTTCACAAATATAATATCACTAGCGGTAGTACCCGGCGTTGCCCGGGTTTTTTTGGATTTTTTTAAGTTGATTTTTTTGGTACCAGTATGTTTTCGGCTGAACTGAATTTTGTTTTCCTAACCTAACCCAACCTAACCTAATCTAATCTAACCGAAACAAACCTAACACATAGGTACTTTAGGTGTTAAGTAATTATTCTAACCTAACCTAACCTAACCTAACCCTTTTTTTGTCGAGGGGAAAAAATCTTCAAAAGACACCACCGGCAACCTAACCTAACCCAACCCAATCCATCCTAACCCAACCTAAAAGATGCAGTTCAGCTAAAAACATAGTAGCACCTTTTTTTTCTGAAAATTCATGATAACAGATAAATGTAAACTGAAAAAGCGAAACCAAACGATATTTTTATGAAGAATAGGCTGGTAGGCCCTACAGATAGGCTGACCATACATCCCGTTTTCGTCGTGTTTTGCGTTCATCCCGTCGTTTTCGTAAAATTTTTTGATTTGTCCCGGTGGGCAAATATATTTTATCGGTAGTGTATTTTCTCAACGATATTAATCGAGGGAAGTTTTTTGAACGTGTAACAATTTTTTTTTGTATAGGGGGGACATTTTTTTTCTGAACGTCGTTAACTCGTTCAGAAAAAAAATTAGGTATGTGCTGTAATCCTACTTATTTATATTTTCATTTATTACGTAATATGAATCCTATACATTATCCAACTCATACGACTATACTCATACAACTATCAACTCATACATTATCATACAACTCATTAAATTTATTGAACTATACATATAATAAAATACCTAATTTGTATTAAAAATATTTGTATTTGTAATTATCCTTAAAAAAAATACCACTAGAGTGCAAGTGCGAAGAAACGTGTATCTCGCTCTCACTCAAACGTTTCGCCGCACGCCGCCCGTACCATCATAATGAGTGTGAGCGAGATAGAATATGTTTCCCACTTTCGCTTAGCGCAGAAAGAACCCACGCTCTTGCATTTTAGGTGTTGTCAACTTTTTTGAATCGTATTTTTTCGTTAATTATTAATTCATTAAATACATATTAATTAAATACATATTAATTATATATTAATTAAATATTAATTAAATATTAATTAAATATTAATTAAATATTAATTAAATATTAATTAAATATTAATTAATTATTAATTAAATATTAATTAAATATTAATTAAATATTAATTAAATATTAATTAAATATTAATTAAATATTAATTAAATATTAATTAAATATTAATTAAATATTAATTAATTAATTAATTCGCGAAACGAGTGATTGATTTTTAAACTTGATAATCCTGCATTTAGGTACATAAATTATTTGCATTATAAGTGCGTAAATTATATATTTTTAATGAATTTTGAGCATTGTTTAGAGCAGGGGTTCCCAACCTTTTTGTACTCTAGAGCGCATTCTAAAATATCGGTAGGGTGGCGAGCACCACCTATTTTTGATCGACAAACTCCTTCCGTAACTTCTTATTTTCCCATAATTTATTTTCTTATATTCATTATTTATTAATAAATAATAAACAAAAATGTTTCAAATTCAAATTACATACAAAAACAATTACATAAAATACAATTTACTCCATTTCATTTGTTTTGTTTTTTGAATTATAAATATTTTTTTTAACATTTGAATTTACTAGCGTGGCGCCCTCGCGCGGCGCCCTCGAGCGGCGTCCTCGCGCGGTCCGCCCGCGGTACTGCTCGGGCGATTTTTTCGAGTTTTACTGAAATAAAATATTGTGCTTTATGGAATACGAATTAAAGCCTATATTTGCACTCCGCAGTCCGCTGTTAAAAATGTATACAAATATAGGTTTTAATTCGTATTCCATAAAACGCAATATTGTATCTCTGGTTGGATTGATTCCGCGAACGAGATCGGCGCGTGAGTTCCGCGCGAGGACCGCCTTTTTTCGGCCTTCACTTAAATACGATTTTGCGTTTTATGGAATACGCATTAAAACCTATATTTGAATAATTTTCGAAAATTGGGCGGTCCGCGGGCGGTCCTTGCGTGGTTCAATGCGCGACAACCTTAAGCGTGTAGCAATTTTCTCTAGCTTTTTTTATAAAACACTCATGTATTATGTATTTTAAGCATTTTTTAATTATATTTTTTAAGCATTTGTTTATTTTTATATAAAATATAACGATTTTTTTTCATAGTATTTTATGCGCAGTTTCCATTCACGCGATTAATTCTGGAACTTATACAATATTGCGTGAATCGCGGGATGGGTATTATAATTATTTATTTTTCGCATTAATACTATTTATATTTCATTATTTACTCTCAAAAAATTGGATTTATTTACCATATTTATATCGTACAAAAGTGTCGAAAAACATATATTATATATTAATCAGAATGTACATAATTTTAATTTTTGAAAAGCGTAAAAAAATATATAATTTGAAAAAAGTTTCGCAGGTTTCGAACTCCTGGCGCTCATAGACACGCCCCTCGCGAATTGACCTTGCACCCTTCACTTATGAAAAAATGGAAAATATTTGTCATCTTCCGACATCAATTTTCCCTATTTATTGATAATCACTTGAAAATAAACGATACCAAAATACAATTTCAATCCCGATAATTATGTTTTGATAAATAAAATTCCTGAAAATTACCCCCCTAACGTTTGTGAGGGATTTTAAAACGACAAGTTTTTATTGCATATAATCGGATGAAAATGTATTTTTATTATTTATTTTATGATTAAAATGATTATATTTTGTTTGAAATAATAAGTTCAAATCTTATTCTCACTGAATAAATTTTTTGAAATAGTCCAAATACGTTTTTTTTCGATTTCAAGTCCGCGAGAATTAAATTTGAAAAACGCAGAAATTAATTACGAGTTGGCTGTACCCCAAGGTCAAAATTATTACGAGTGGAAAGGGAAATTATTTATAATATGAATAATTAAAACATATCATTAACATTTTAATCGAATACATTATGTATTATTATATATCAAAACTAACTAACTATTATAATAAAAAACACATATTTTTTTCAAGCCATATAAGCTGAAAAATCGTTATTTCTCGATAAGATAATTAAAAAAAAAATCATATTCATTTTTTGTATCGAATAAGGTTTCATATAAAACAAAAAAGTATGTAACGGAGTGATTTGGCGATACATATAAAAAGACAACAAACCCTCGATACCGTTATGCCAAATCACTGTTAGGGTTTTCTAAGTGCATAAACAATACGTACCTGCAACAAAGGACCTAGTTTGACCGTGAGAAGATCCATAAGAAACGTCTCGTGGACAAAAGGGACCCGAAACCGTTATAATTGTAAAGTGTTTCGGGTTATTGGATAGAAGAGCCGCTGAAGACAATACATCTTCGAAGTTCTCGTCAACTATAGAAAACTCCAAAGTGCATCATAAAATCTCGAGCTACGGACAGTTATCATCGCCGACAAAAGGAGATAAAGTGACGTGTGCAAAAACGTCAATTACAATATTTGGTCAAACCTTCCAGCTATGATTGGATCAACGTTCGACATGACCAAACCCAAGGGTAGAGCCGTCGTATTTATAAGCCGTACTCAATCGACGAATAGATATAGAAGAACAGAGCAGAGTAGAGACAACTCGACCTCCTCCCCATGACCTGTCATCCGGAGTTGAGTGTTGAACGTTGACACTTGTACTCCGTGAAACCGTTAAGGGACTGGTCGTCGCTGTCGTGACTTCTTGCCTTGTTAATTTCACCTGTCCTATCAAACCTTTGTTATTTGTATAAACTATTGTACTGTTAACTATAAAACCTGCTTCTCTTAATTCGGGAGAACCCTGCATTTTATTTGATCTGAAGAGAGGACCATTTCATTTGTGACCAAATTGCTCTACCCGACTGAATACGCTAGCTGGTTACAAGTATAATTAATAAAAAAAGTCTCGGCCGGGTATCCAACCAGAAACCTTTCGTTCGCGCCACGCAGAATCCAGAGCTCTAACCGATCGGCCACAATGGCTGATACAGTCACTGTGTTTACTTGTGTATACAAGCACTATCTAAACTTTAAACGCGTTTTTTAGAAAAGTGTGTGGCTATTGGGTTTTACGATTTTGGCATGTCAATACTGTGAGGGTAAACTATCATTATGCATTCATTCGGTTAAGTTTCATTCGGTTCTGCGTTTCCCAACCCGCACCCTCCCCTTGTGAGTGCTGGAGTTGCGGAGGGAATGGTCACTTCACCAGAGACTGTCCGTGGAAGGCGAGGCGGCTAAAAGATGAAGAATGTTTCGACGAAAATGAGGAGTCGGGAAACGACGAGTGATCGACCTGAAGCGGGCAGTCGATCACGAAGAAACGGAAGAACCCCATCACCAATTTCATCGGCGGCAAAAAGTCGTCGAAAATAAAAGCTAGCGTGGCACGCAACGAGGTATTCACAGTGTTTAGTGAGAAAAAGATAGAACCAAAATTTAAGAACTTTAATACAAAAGATTTGAATGATCATGGTTAGAAATTAAGCTAATAAAAGTTAATTTGTAGGTTAAGTTCATTTTTTTTGTAATGTTCAATGGAATTTGGTTTGAAATGTTCGTAATGTAAAAAATTGAATTTTTGTGCCCTTTTATGAGAAGGGGGCAGTGTAGCGTGGCTACGAATTTGTATGGCTCGGATGATGTCACCACGCGGTCGCACGATGTCACCATGCGGTTGGAGCGAGACGCGCGCAGCAGGTGCCGACGGGACAAGCTGATGCATGTAACGCGCATAAATATGGCACATCCCGCTACCGACGGATCATTCAGGGTCCGGCCGTCATCCGAGCAACATCTCTGCGAAATAAACATCTTTGACGGACTACGGCGTTTGTAATTCAACCTCCTCTCTGGAACCCGCTTATCTCCACTCTAAAATATTTTCTATAAAAAACAACACTTTTCTAAAATATTTTAAACTCAATTTTATTTTGAACCGAAATAAACCTTGTAACATGGCAAAATTTTTGCAATTAGAAATATCAAAATCATCGATCGAAAGTGCGATCCAAGACCCAACGCGCATACGTTTTTACAACAAAGCTATTAAAATGCGAGCGCGCTCGACCCCTCAACGGGCTCCCGAACGTCTCATATAAAAACACAGTTTATCACTCAAATGCCGAAGAAAGTCATCAACATCTTTCGTTCCATCAACACATATCCAACCTTTTGAAGTGGAATGGAGACATTATATGTAAAAACACCATGTATAAGAGAAATGTCATCTACAACTCCTGTTTGGATTGAAACAACAAAACCACGCTATCCGGTCATCGATTCCGAATAGGGGCGCCGATCATTCGGGACCGGGAAAAGGACGCCAAAAATTCATCAACCATCCCCTTTGTTATAGTCAAGACAAAGACCAATTATTGACACGTGCAAGAAATCCCGAAAGGAGGGGGTACGGGACTCAGCCATATAAACGGGAACATTTACGAACATTGGCAGACATCGTGTGACTGTCTCACGAGTAAATAATCTGGTTAAAACCGCTCGAAATTATACTTCTGTCGACTTGGACCAATAGAATTATTCTCTGAAATTGACTGCTCGGTTCATGCTTCCGTCTTTCATAACCAGTAGAATTGCTTTTTTTAAGCTTGCTCTATGATTGTAGCACCCCGTAGTCTCCCGCAAACTTAACCATCGCCTGAAGATTAAATTCCACGTAACCATAACCTAGCTTAACATTATTTTGTATCCACCTGTAAATGTAAAGTTTGCATAATGAAAACTACGTCATCGGCTCGAGTAACCCTTGGTTTCATTACTGGAACCCCTGAGATCATCCACCTGTCCTCACACCTGACCATCTATGAGTGAGATTCGCAACAACATCAGCGTGTAAGCGATAAGCGGGTTGCAACTTTCAATATTTTTCTGTAAAGGTGACAGTTAATGAGATATTTACGAAAAACTTTTTTTTGTCACCTTTGATCTCCCATAAAAATTTTAGCTGAAAAAGGGGAGGATAGAGACCAACCAATCTTAAAAAGACAAAATATATGTTCAACGACTTCTGCGCGCCGGTCGGTCGCCTTTTGTCGTTTAGCGTTACGTTTGGTAGCGTTATGTCGCGGAACCGGAAATATACGGCATATATTTACGAAGCATACGGTGACCGCGATTGTGATGACAGATGACACAAGTTTGACAAGTAACAAATTGCGTATCAATGTTACCAGAGTCGAAAAACAAAAATCCCCATTCCATATGCATATCACAATAAACTTTTGTTGTAATATGCTTGTATCTGTCCTTAATTCGCGATAAAATCATTTCCAGTAATTACCAGTGGTATGTTTTGGGCTGTTTACCGGTGAACCGGTGAACTGGATAACCGGTAATGCAAGCCCTAGCTAAGGGTTGGAGTTGGAGGCTTCGCATTGGTGGGGGAGTGCCAAATGCATGGTTTTTGGGGCTGCGTTACGGAGGCACCAGAAACAACAATGATGCCTCAGATAATAGAATGAAAATATTACATATCAACCTGGGTCGTTGTAAAGCAGCCCCCAAATAAAATTTTTACTCAAGAAACTTACAGTTGTTAACTTCATTCAAATGTTAACGTACTTGTTAACTTGTTTATCAAATGCTATAATAATTCTCAGATTTTTAAAGCTATCATACTCATACCTGTAAATATTTTAAATTTTACACTGAAATACAGCTATCATACTGAAATTTTACACAAATTCTTATTCTCACTATTAACAGTAAAAAAATATGCAAATCAAAAGCATTAATTTACTCACTTGAAATAACCGAAAGGTTAAACCAGTTATAACCCTTCAGAAATTTATCGCAAAAAATCGCAAGATCAAAGTTTTCTCCATCATACGTGTAACAGCAATCACATTTTTTGGAAAAATTTAGTGGAAAACTGTCGTTTATCTGAGACAGCACAGGGTCTGAAATAAATCAATATTAAACGAAAATCAAAAATAAATTAAAAGCAAATATTATATTAATAAGAATCTAAATCAGTTACAAATCACCAATAAATTATAAGTTAATGCATATTCATATAATATAATATAATAATTTCAATAAATTAATAAGAAATATATTATAATTAAATGAAAAACATTGTTAAATTACGGGTTTTTAACTCCAAATTAGCACTTTTTAATTTCAAATTAGCACTTTTTAATTTCAAATTAGTAATTTTTAATTTCAAATTAGTAATTTTTCATATCAAATTAGCACTTTTTAAAAATTAAACTTTACTCTTTAAAAATTAAACTAAATCAGGTATTTTTAATAAAATTATCTTATTTAACATACGTACAAGTACATACATTATTATTCATATGTATCTATACTAATAAAACCGAACGTCCCTCTGTCTGTCTGTCTGTCTGTCTGAGACGCTTTTTTGGGGCTCAAACTTTGTACCTTACACAAAATGTGACGAAACGACCTAGGACATTGAAACTTTCTCAGACACCTTACAAAAAATTAGAATAGCGACGCGCGTACTTTTCAAGATCGAAAGATGCCGAATAAAATTACGCAAAAAATTAATTAATTGAAAATTTTTCGGAAATTAGTAGGCGCCCCTTTTGATTTTTTTCGACATTTTTTCACTATTGGGGGTTATTTCAAAGGCCGAATATCTTGCTATGGATCCCAATGTGACGATCTATTTCGTATTTCGGACGGGAATGCGATATTCATCGAAATATTTGAGATCCAATGAAATGAAATACGCGAAAAATTAGTACGGGACGCCAAAAACGAGCTTTCGGCCAAATCTGTCAAATACCCGGGGACGCCATTAAATTTCGTTCGTAATGTATAAAAAACATTCAGGTGTTTCAATATGCCAGCCAAAACGGTATCTATTCATATATCAATAAGTCCTACATTCGATCGCGCTAATATATGTAATTAACCGATATGGCCGTGTTGAGCGAAATAGGTATGTATCTATCGACATATATTAATAAGGGCCGATCTTTCAATTGTCGGTTAAGAGTTATTCTCGGAATAAGCCTTTTAGTTTTTATGGTTATTCACGGCCGGTCACGGATAAAGTCACGTATAAAGTCACGGACAACTGACTTTAGTTGTCCGTGACTTTATACGTGACTTTATCCGTGACCGGCCGTGAATAACCATAAAAACTAAAAGGCTTATTCCGAGAATAACTCTTAACCGACGATTGAAAGATCGGCCCTAAGTCATACATTCGATCGAATATAAATTCTATGCCAAAAAAAATTTTAATCTGCCAAAACGGTATTTATTTACACGTTTAATAAGTCCTATAATACATTCCATACACTAAAAATATTACGGTACGATTAATAAAAAGCGTGCGGTTGTCAACCTGTTTTTATAAACTTTTAATTATTTTTTTTAATTTCTATATTTATGCGTGTGGTTCTCAAACTTTTTAGTTTTAGTTATTTTTTTTATTTCAATATTTTCGCAATACAAAGTCAAATATCGATTTCTTTTTAGATTTCGATTAAATAAATGATATTAAAATAATAAATATTTTCAAGATACGTTTTTTTTTTCGATAAATAATTATTTTCAAATTTTAAAAAGATATTTATTTCTACAACTCAATATTAGTGGATATGGGTGCGTAGCCAGGGGCAGGGGGGGTGGGCCCGAAGGGCCCACAACGCGAGGCCTGTAGGGCCGAGTAGGTACGCCCGAAGGGCCTACCCACTAGCGTTGAGGTTGTAACGTCCTTCTCAGGTAGTTCGCCAATTATAACCCGCTTATCGGTTATACGTTGATGTTGTTGCGAATCTCACTTGTAGATGGCCAGGTGTGAGGACAGGTAGATGGTCTCAGGGGTTCCAGTAATGAAACCAAGGGTTACTCGAGCCGATGACGCAGCTTTTATTTTACAATTGATACACAGAATACATATTTTATATTTAGTACAAATGCAAAGATTGGCGGAGTATGCGACTCCACACGTTGGAACTCCGGTCAGATTGACCACGCACGAGAGATTTGCGGGACGACGGTGTGTGAAAGTTGAGAGCAAGCTTAAGAAGCAATTCTACAGGAAATGAGAGACGGAAGCCAGCTTCCGAGCGGTCAAATGCCAGAGAATTTACTCATGAGACAGTTACACGATGTCTGCCGATGTTCGGAAATGGTCCCGTTTATATGGCCGAGCGCTGTGCCCCTTCCTTTCGATTTTCTTGCACGTGTCGATAATTTCCCTTTGTCTTCGACGGAAACAAAGGAGACCTTCAAGAGGGTTGATGAACTCTTGGGCGTCCTTTTCTATGACCTGGTCCCGAATATTTGGTGTCCCTATTCGGGATCGACGACCGAATGGCGCGGATTGTTGTAATTCAATCTAAACAGGAGATGTAGATGATATCTCTTTTGTACATGTTCATACATGGTGTTTTTAAATATGATGTCTCTATTCCACTTAAAATGGTTGGATGTGTGCTGATTTCGTCTGGGACCCGGAACTAATGATGTTGATGACTTTCTTCGGGTTTTGAGTGATAAAACTATGTTTTATATACGACGCCGAGGAGACCGTCGCTGGGCCGGGCGCGCTCGCATTTAATAGCTTTGTCGTAAAACTTATGCGCGTTGGGTCTCGGTCGAACTTTCGATCGATGATTTCGATTTTGCGATTGCGAAAAATTTGCGACGTTACAAGGTATAATATAAAATCGTGCAATCCTCAAACTTTTTATAAAGTTATAATGATTTTTTTTTAATTTCTATATTTAAGCGTGCGGTTCTCAAACTTTTTTATTATGTTTTATAAATTTTTTTTTATTTCTATATTTTCGCAATACGAAGTCAAATATCGATATTTTTTAGATTTCGTTTCAATAAATGATAATAAAATAATAAATGTTTTCAAAATACGTTTTTTTCGATAAATCATTTTTTTAAATTTTAAATAGATATTTATTTCAACAACTCAATATTAGTGGATTTGGGTGTGTAGCCAGGGGCAGGGGGGGTGGGCCCGAAGGGCCCACAACGCGCGAAGCCCGCAGGGCGAGCCGCGTCCTAGCGTAAAGGACTGGCGAAGCCAGTCCGCATACGCTAGTTTTATATAAAACATTGATGAAGGACGCCGAATTTAAAACTATAAATTTATTACCCACACGTCCTGGAAGACCGCTAAAATTAAAAAAAAAATCGCCCTGGGACCTTCGTACCAAAATTTCAGGCCTATGACCGGTTTTAGAGTCACGCTGACGGTTAGATTTACGCGGGAAGGGCACACTGGCACTTTTGAAATTTACTCGCGGCGGAAAAATTCGCGGTTCAGATAGGGTTTTTTTTATTTTTTTTTTATTTATTTCAGAAATTTGGCGGTCGCGTATGAATAATAAAGATTTAGAAACACTTGTAATTTAAAATAAAGTTGAAAAACACTGGAAACACTGCGAGGAAAGAAAAATGCGTAAGGGACACGTCGAACGATTCCGAAATGTGTCGATCGATGCCAGATGTTGGAGCGTGTATTAGTTATCGCGCGTGTGAAATTACCGGAATTGTTAATATTGGCGAGATTTTTAGTATGCGATTAGTGGGTACTACTTGGATAATGTGTTAGAGGGGGGCTATCAAATTTCTAAATAAGGTCTATAGGGAAGTACAAATACTACAAGATATTATTATAATACACAGTTCATAAAAGAGCATTGCTTGTTATATCAAGTCATCGATGTGCCGTGAGGTGTCTAATTAACACGCATATATTTCCTAAATGCCTTTGAAGGACGTGATTTCTTGATTTGCAGACGATAGCAAGACATTAAGATTATGTGGTTACGTTGTCAATTCAGTTTTGGCTATTTAGGTTCTGAAGATATTGTTCTCACATTGTACGTGCATACGTTTAGCAACCTCCGACTGCCGATACACTCTTTAGTCGCCATTCTTTTTTATATACCTATAATGTAACTTCGCGCGTGGACGCAGCGCGTTATTGGCGTTTATGGAGGGAGCGGGAGGGATGCCCCCCTTTGCGACGGCGATTTTACGTACCGTCCCGATTTACAAGGGTGCGCGGGCCCAGCGGTGTACAGCGACGGAGTTCGGAACCGGACGTGACTACTCGCGGAGATCGCCCTGGTGCACTTTTAAACATTATCGCGGCGCGACGATTCGCGTTTGATTGGAATATTATCTTCTACGTGTGAGTATTAATGATTTGGGAAACACTCGAGAGTATAAAAGTTTGGAAACACTGTGTAAAATCGGCACAAAGAGCTTCTACAATGGTTTAAGAATGCGGACGTGAATCGAATCCATATGTCGTAAGGCGGGAAACACGGCGTCGCGTATGTTTTTGCGGGGGTTGTGATATCAGTGTATTATTGAAACAAAATCTAAAAAAAAATATCGATATTTGACTTCGTATTGCGAAAATATAGAAATGAAAAAAAATCATTAAAACTTTATTAAAAAGTTTGAGAACCGCACGCTTTTTATTAAAACGAAAAAAAAAAATTATTTTCCGAAAAAACGTATTTTGAAAACATTCATTATTTTAATATCATTCATTGTGTTATCAGTCGGGGAAGGATGGAGTGATATCCCATCTCTGCCACCAGTTGTTATCCGTTGGAGAAGGATGGAGTGATATCCCACCGCTGCCACCAAATTGTTATAAAGATTAGGGAGATGCTTCAGGGTGTTGTCCAGGGGTTGATAATAAAAACGCTCGTTGATTATTAATTTGATAATGACATGAACGATTCTCTCGTGGAGAACGTCTGTCTATGATTTATCTAGCTTGTTTATTGAGTTATTACATGTTCTTTTATATTACACTTTATCATTGGTTAAATATTATTAATTATACAAGATTAAATATTGGCTACATTTCATGTGTACGTAGACGCGTCGAATTTTAATTAGAAAAGTGATTAAATTATATTTGTTATAAAAATAAATGATTGTAATGAGTCTACGTCACAAAGGAAAAAGAATATAGATTAATAAATAAATATTGAATAGTTATACATACGATGTGTGTTCAAGTCAAGAGACTTGAATACGTAACAAAGAAAATAAAACATATCAATTTAATAAGAATTGATATTGGAGGTGAATACAATTGTAACGAAATCTAAAAAGAAATAATATTTGAATTCGTATTTCGAAAAAATAGAAAAAGTAGAAATAAAATAGAAATAAAAAGTTTGACATTCGTAAGACTAGGTAAATCTTCTATTGATGCAATAAATATTGTTAAAAGTTGTTGATAAGGATTCTATGACTTATTAATATGTCAATAGATACCTATTTCCCTCAAATCGTCTATTACTTTGTCATGCATCGTTATTCGATCGAATGTACATATGACTTATTAATATGTCAATAGATACCGTTTTGGCATATTGAAACACGTCATTGTTTTTCCATACAAATTCGTTTATTTATATTATATACGAACGAAATAATTGCGGGCCGGAATATTTGACAGATTTGGCCGAAAGGTCGTTTTCGGCGTTTCGTTCTAATTTTTCACGCATTCGATTTCATATATTTCGATGAAGATCGCACTCTCGTCCGAAATATGAAATAGATCGTCGCATAGGGATCCAAATCAAGAATATCCGACACTAAAATCACTCCCGAGAGTGAAAAAATGTCGAAAAAATCAAACGGGCCCACTGTCCCCGCCCCCCCCCCCTCATTCAAGCTTACTTATTGAAGTAAGCTTGAATGGAGCGGGGGTAGTGGGCCCGAAGGGCCTACAGCGAGACCCGAAGGGCCGAGCCATTACAGGTGGGTCCAAAGGGCCGAGTCGTCACGGGTGAGCCCAAAGGGCTTACAAAATGAGACCTGGGCAACGCCGGGTATAAATGATAAATGTTTTACATGAAGCCAACTGTCAATAACGAAACTAACTTATCTGTCAAATCACTCATACGGTTTGTCTAATCGATGTCAGCGGTTCGGTGCATTCTCTCGTTAATATAATATATATGATATCTCTAGAGATAGCGTATGCGGAATCTCGTATCATGCGCTTTCTCTAAAACGTGAAGCGTGCGTATACATTCTCCAGACAATGTATGTGTTATAATCCGGGAATATCTCGGTCCGTCCGCATCGGTTGAATCTATCAAGAAATAAGCTTTAAACATAGTATGCGAAATTACGCTTTATAACATAGGATTTAAAGCTCACATTCCAATCTGTAGTTACACGTTTATGTAACGTTCTGGAATAATGCAGCTTTTAAAACGCCGTTAGTGGGTGCCTGATATCCGGAAAGAAAGAGTAAGTGTGCCGACCAGTCACAGCCACATCCCATCTCTCCTGCCAGAGGTCTAGGGCTTTCTCAAACGCGCGTTTTTTAAATTCTTCGAGGGTTTCGTCTTCTCCTCTTCGGATAGGGACGTTACCCTCTATTAATTCAATATTTTTTCGGAAACAGTAACCGGCAGCCCTCATCTGAACCTGAAGATCCAGAGGAAGGACACCGGCCACCACCGGTAACGCCGAGTTAGACGCGGTTTGATAGGATCTTGTTAACAAAATCAACGGAGTGCGTTGGGCTCGGAGAAGCGCGAGGTGAACGGCTCCGGTAAACTTACAGTTCCAGACAGACACAGCATAGGAAACGATAAATACAAAAATGGCCACATACATACACTTAAGGTGATTTTAGACCAATATCAAAATAAATGCAAGCGGCAATCCGTTGAACAACGTATTTTTCACTGAATGTAACTTTTCCAATTTTTCAAAATTTTTATTTTATTTTTCATATTATATTAGTTTAAAATTACGTGCAGCGAAATTATCAAAAAACTCATTTTTTTTCATTTTTGTGACATAGACCTAGGGATTCTGAAGTCTCGAGGTTTTCAAATACCCGGGACTCGAGACACAAATTTTCAAATTCCCCGGGATTCCCGGGTCTCGAGACTTTAATTTTTTTTTAATCATAGAAAAAAATATATGAGAAATATGTATAATACATTGTGCAATTTTAAACCAGATTATTGTATCAATTTTATAATAACATCAGGATTTTTGCTTGGAAAAATAAATCTTTGAAAATACTAAAGCATTTAAGAACGAATCAGATAGCCTATTTCTAATTTTTATGAAAAAAACGAAGTCAAAACACTAACTGATGCTTTCAACAAATTTTCTCGGAATTCTTTTTTGTTTAGTAAGTGATATTTTAAAGATAATGACGAAAGATGTTATTGCAAAGATAACATAATCCCTCGTGGCAACAGATTATTGTTCGTTTCTGTCATATTTTTCGTCAATCCGTAAATGTAAAAGATTTTTTTTAAACACAAACTGATACTTTGAACAAAAACAATCAATCCTTTTGCAGTAGATTTCTTTTGAATTATTTTAGGTATGACACGTGCAGCATATTATATTTTTTATTTTTTTTATATGGCAAGGTATTAAAATCCACTATTTAGCCAATCTATCTATCTATCTATCTATCTATCTATACTATTATAAAACTGAAAGTCCCCCTGTCTGTCCGTCTGAGACGCTTTTTTTTTAATTAAAGTTTGTCCTTTATACAAACTGTGACGAAACCACCTAGAACGTCGAAACCTTCTCAAATACCTTAAAAAAATAATCCTTTAGTGACTGGCGTACTTTTAGAATCTCGAAAAAAGGCCGAATTAAATTACGCAAAAAAATGAATTAATTGAAAAATTTTCGGAAATTAGTAGGCGCCCCTTTGATTTTTTTTCCGATATTTTTTTTCACTATTGGGGTTATTTCAATGGCGGAATATCTTGCTATGGATCCCTAAGCGACGATCTATTTCGTATTTCGACGGAATGCGATATTCATCGAAATATTTGAGATCCAATGAAATGAAATACGCGAAAAATTCGTTTTGTACGCCAAAACGGTCTTTCGGCCAAATCTGCCAAATAAGGCCCGACGCCATTTAATTTTGTTCAAATATAAATTAGTATGGAAAATATGTTGAGCGAAAACGTATCTATCGACATATAAATAAGTCATAGAATCCTAACCAATAATTTTTTTCACATTAATTTATCGCGTCGATTTATCGATTTACCGAATCATACGAATGTCAAACTGTGTAGTTGATTTTTTTTATTTATTTTTTTTCAATTTTTTTCAAACTTTTTTTATAAAGTTTTAATGATTTTTTTTTCAATATTACTATATTTAAGCGTGCGGTTCTCAAACTTTTTTATAAAGTTTTGATGATTTTTTTTTTATTTCAATATTTTCGCAATACGAAGTCAAATATCGATTTCTTTTAGATTTCGATTAAATAAATGATATTAAAATAATAAATATTTTCAAATAACGTTTTTTTTTCGATAAATAATTTTTTTCGTTTTAACAAAAGCCTGCGATTCTCAAACTTTTTTTTGAAAATTTAAATGATTTTTTTTTTTATTTCTATATTTAAGCGTGCGGTTCTCAAACTTTTTTTATAAAGTTTTTTTTATTTCTATATTTTCGCAATACGAAGTCAAATATCGATTTCTTCTTAAATTTCGATTCAATAAATGATATTAAAATAATAAATATTTTCAAGATACGTTTTTTTTTCGATAAATAATTTTTTTCAAATTTTAAATCGATATTAATCCTCAAACATTTTTTTTTATGAAGTTTAGTGGATTTGGGTGTAGCCAGGGCGAGCCGGTACGCCCGAAGGGCTTAACAACTACCGTTGAGGTATAATATAAAATCGTGCAATCCTCAAACTTTTTATAAAGTTATAATGATTTTTTTTCATTTCTATATTTAAGCGTGCGGTTCTCAAACTTTTTTATAAATTTTTATAATTTTTTTTTAGATTTCGTTTCAATAAATGATAATAAAATGATAAATTTTTTCAAAATACGTTTTTTTCGATAAATCATTTTTTTCAAATTTTAAATCGATATTAATTTCTACAACTCAATATTAGTGGGGGTGGAGTGTAGCCAGGGGGGCCAAGGTCCTAGCGTGAGGACTGGCGCAGCCAGTCCGAATACGCTAGTACTATTATAAAACTGAAAGTCCCCCTGTCTGTCTGTCTGTCTGTCTGTCCCTCTGTCTGAGACGCTTTTTTTTAAATTAAAGTTTGTCCTTTATACAAACTGTGACGAAACCATCTAGAACGTTGAAACTTTCTCAAATACCTTAAAAAATAATCCTTTAGTGATTGGCGTACTTTAGAATCTCGAAAAAGGCCGAATTAAATTACGCAAAAAATTAATTATTTGAAAACTTTTAGGCGCCCCTTTTGATTGTATCGGGATTTTTTTCACAGTGGGGGGTTATTTTAGGGGCGGTTTATCTTGCTATGGATCCCTGTGTGACGATCTATTTCAAATTTCGGACGGGAGTGCGGTATTTATTGAAATATATGAAATTGAATGCGTAAAAACTCGAAATTTACGATTTTTTGGACACCGCCATCTTGGAATCCGAACGATAGCTGTCATTTGGCAGATTGAAACATTCAGGTGTTTCAATATGCCAAAACAGTATCTATTGTACATATCAATAAGTCATCGAATCCTTATCAATAATTTATCGCGTCGATTTATCGATTTACCGAATCATACGAATGTCAAACTGTGTAGTTGATTTTTTTTATTTATTTTTTTCAATTTTTTTTTATAAAGTTTTGATGATATTTTTTATTACCATATTTAAACGTGCGGTTCTCAAACTTTTTTATAAAGTTTTAATGATTTTTTTTTTATTTCAATATTTTTGCAATACGAAGTCAAATATCGATTTCTTTTTAGATTTCGATTAAATAAATGATATTAAAATAATAAATATTTTCAAGATACGTTTGTTTTCGATAAATATTTTTTATTTATTTCTATATTTAAGCGTGCGGTTCTCAATCTTTTTTATAAATTTTTTTTTTATTTCTATATTTTCGCAATACGAAGTCAAATATCTATATTTTTTTTTTAGATTTCGTTTCAATAAATGATAATAAAATAATAAATGTTTTCAAAATACATTTTTTTCGATAAATCATTTTTTTCAAATTTTAAATCGATATTAATTTCTACAACTCAATATTAGTGGGTGTGGAGTGTAGCCAGGGGGGCAAAGGTCCTAGCGTTGAGGACTGGCGCAGCCAGTCCGAATACGCTATATTTTATAAAATTGAAATTTTAAAGTCTCGAGTCCCGGGTAAATATTTTTCAAATTCTTAGGACTCGAAACCGTGAAAAATCGTCGATTTCCCGGGGAAAAATTCCCAGGTCGACCCGACACAGAATCCTTACTGCAAACTTAAGTATCCGTAGGGCAATACCTACCAATGGGGGGAGGTAGGTATGGAAATCCATCATATGTTATACAGCAGAACCTCGATTATCCGCACCTCGATTATCCGAATATTCAATTATCCGAACTGCTCAAAATAATCAAAAATATTACGAATTTACTGATTTTTAAGAATTTTGACGAATTGCGCTCACTTTTTAACACACGGCGTACGTGACTGAATGCGTTACATTTTGCCCGTCAAATTTATTTGTTCTCAGAATTAGTCCAATGCCAAATACGATTCCTGTGAAAATTTTTACATATTTCTTAAAAATATGAATTCAGCTTTGTCCAGATTCGACAACTTTTAGACGTGCGTTTGTTGAATATTGATCACGATTTAAATATTTATACGATTATCAATATGTCATCCAAAAGAAAACGAGTTGTGATATCATTACAAGATAAATTGGAGATAATTACTGCATTGAAACGTGGTGAATCAGGACAATTTTTGGCTGATAAATGTGTGCCCCAGTATCAATCCTTCCCAAGTCCACTTTTTTTCAAAGTTGAGATTTTAATGCAGATATATAGTATCCATTGAAATGAACAATTCTTTCATATACAAAATCTAGAAAATCCTTCGGAATTTGGTATATTTTTAACATTTTAAGACCAATATCTCTCAAATCCTCAATTAGCCAGTCAACCGGTCGAATCCACCAATAGGAACGCAGCATTCAAAACAGCGATTATTTAGTGGTTTATTGGTCGTCGTGAGAGTCACATTGTTTTTGTTTTCGGCAATTTTAAAATGGACGAAGACAGGATCCAACAGGAGGAATCAATTAAAAATGTAACCAGGAAAAGGAAAAGGCAGCCTAATCGCTGGAAAGTTGCTGTTGAAAAGCGGAAAAGGTATTTGAATACAACCAAATTTTGTTGCAATCGCTTGTGTATGTCAGGGTTGTCAAAAGCATCGAGTCATTGACAGATTGATCGATTAAAATATTTTTAACTACGTTGCTATCAGGTAATTGCTACATTATTACGTACATACCTACATTGCGTACATTATTGCGACGATCTATTTCAATGGTGGCCAAACCCGGGCCCGCGGGCACAAGTGGTACACTTGATGTTTTTATGGGCCCTTTTGTGGGCAACAGCGAACTAATTCGTAATTATTATTAAATAAACACTTCGGAGAAGACTGGAAAAACGACGATAGATTGGTTTTTTATAAACATATAATTGATGAAGAGATTGCGTTGGCATCTGAGGAAAGAGAGGAAGAAACTAATATTAATCATCTATGTGATATGGTTATGGAGGAATGTTCGGAAATATATATGTTACAGTTAAAGCGTTCATCGTCGTTAATACATACATTGTCTAGAGAATGTATACGCAGACTTCACGTTTTAGAGAAAGCGTACGATACTCGGTTCAGTATACACAATCTCTAGACATAGCATATATTAACGAGATAATGAATAGAACCTCTGACATCGATCAGACAAACCGTAAATTGAACAAAATCGAGCGATTTGACAGATGAGTTATTTTTGTTGGTAACAGTTGGCAACACTTACGAACCATTACACGTTCGATATTTTTTTCGCATATAGCTGTCATTAGCTGTCATTGTACGAATTGTACATAATAAATGAAAAAACATCATATAATAATTTAATACAAACCGGATTTATTTCATGAACTGTAATACGATCAATTAATTCAGGTTAAGGTAAAGATGTTTTGAAAATACATTTTATTTTGGTTTTTTTTATCGTTGATTGAGTTAATTAGTTTGGAGTTTTAAATAGACTTTTTCCAGTTCAGATACTCGTTCAATTATATCACACCAATGCAAAAGGTATTCATCAATGAAAAATTCATCATCATATTATTAATGAGATCAGATATCCTCCTCAAAAATTGTGTTTTTTTTTTACAAGCTTTTTGTCCTTTAATCAAATTTGGTGAACGGGACTCAGCATAATACATATATATATATATATATATATATATATATATATATATATATATATATATATCTGTATTTGAATGGATATTATTGAATGGAATCAAATACTTAAAATAATTTTATTCATGAAGGAAAAATTTAACATTTCCATCAACGACAATTTGTTATTTGACGAAGTACACAGAATCAACTATATTATTAAAGAAAGAGATGTAATTGATAAGAAATGGATGATTTATTGAAATATAGAAATATTCACCATTACAATATAAAATTTTTGAATAAAATGGCATTGTATTTGCCAGGTACAAACGCTAACTTAGTGCGAACATTTTCCATTAGCAATATCTGGACAAATGAAAAATCCAGACTAGCGGCTGAAACATTGGCAGGAATGATTATAGTAAATAGTTAAATATAATATAAATCTAGATTGCATATCATTCCTGAATATGTTGAAGATTTGCTCAAAAAAATACAAAGTAACGATTAATATTATTAAGCTGAGTTAGTTACATCAAGTAAATAAATAAAATTTCAATAGTTTTCTATAGGTTGTTGTTCTTTGAACTGTTTTTTTGATAAAGTAATATCATTAACATTTTAATAAATTAGTGATATGATCAATAAAAAATATTATTTAACGATTTTTATAGCAAATATAATCTAGCAAAAATGTGATACATCAATCACCAATTGGATACCATTTTATCAGCAAAGTAATCATAATGAATAAAATAAAATAGATTACTACAAATTCATCTTGCACTATAAAAATTTGCACAACAAATTCTGTGTTTTGAAGCCGCTGACTTCCAAAAGGGCGACTGAGGTGGCCCAAGAGCTCTTTAGTATATTTAAAATCTTCAGGGCCCCTCTGTTTCTGAAGTCTGGTAATGGAAGAGAGTTTATTGAGAGCATCATTCGGCATATAAAATCCATGTGGCCTAATATGGTGCTAATCGACTGAAGACAATTGCATCTCCAAAGCTATGGCTGTATGGAAAGGGCCAACCAGATGTTGAAGAATACCCTAATAGCTTGGATGAGAGCCTACAATACATCACCCTGGGTAAGAGGATTACTCCAAATACAATGGAAAATGAACACAACTTATGATGAAGAGATCAAAATGGATCCATATTTTTGTGTTTTCGGCCAACGAGCAAGATAGATGTACCCCGGGTTGTCATAGTTTAAAATATAAATACAAATGTAATTCTACCTGTCATTCTGGCAGAACATGTAAAAAATAGTTAATTTTGTACTTTAGTTTAAGTGAATTTGCCGAGTGCAAACTACGTAGAGTTTTATCCATATTCTTCTTTTTTGTGAAAATATAGTCTTATATTTTCGTTATGATTTTTAGATTAATTGAATTTATGCCAAGTTCATACTTTTGTTTTATTCGTATAAGTACTTTAGATTAAGCGAATTCATGCCGAGTGTATGTTCTTTTTTTATGAAAATCATTAAACAAATTGAATTAACTGTGAAATAAAAATTGTGTTTCTATAATAATGTTTTGGTTTATTTACAATTATTTCTAATTTACATAGTATGTATGACGCCGAGTTTGTCAGGTATCAACGGACATGGATTAGTTTGAATTACAAATGAAATTATTGCTGCCAACGGCTCAATGATATATTATAATATTATAAGTGTCTTCTTTAGCCAACAATACAAATTGAAAAAGAGTTTGAGCAAGGAAACCAGATGTAGTATATGTTATTTAAGTAAAATAAGACGTGATGTATTATTAAAGCAGAATATACCTTGATGTAAACCTCAAATTCAAGTTATATTTGATACAAGTATTATTTTAGCATTTTTATATAAAGCTATCAACTGATAGTTTCTTGAATAGCGATTTTATTTTAAGATAAATTAAAAATAATTGTATCACAGATTTAGAAAAGACTCCTCTATTTTTCAAGTTATTGTCTCAATATTATGTTTATTATTTATTCATACTTACAATTACAATAGTATAGATCAGGCTTGTCCAAAATTTCAGTATGTGGGGGCCACTTACAAATTTCAAATCTCAAAATTTCCACTGTTGTAAATTCAAAACGTTATAAGTATTAAAATATTGGTAAAGTTATTTATTTCCATTATAAAACTATTTCGATGAGTACATTTCGGAATAAATTCTGTTTGTTATATGTATTTGTTTTTGTGTGAAAAGTGGGGGCCACTTTGGCACCGTAGTGGCCCTTTGGACAAGCCTGGTATAGATTATGCTCAATTATCTGTGTCTAAATATCTTACCAATAAAAAAATCACATTTTTTTATTTCGTAACATGAAAATTGTATGGGGCTTCTATATGTTGCCAACCGTTTTCCGTTCCCGCAACGATACTTATCTGTCAAAATTTCTAGTACGTAAATCAAAAATAAATTAGCGTAAATTGGATAATTTGGGTTTCTCGTGTTTCCTAAAATAAAACAACCCTACTATAATTCCCTAATTGCGATTTATTTATTTTGTTAACACGTTATCTACGTCGCAACAGATGACGTATACATTCTCTAGTTAACGTGTTCATTTTTACTCCCGTGTATGTTTTCTCTGTTCGTTTTAGACAATGTATTCATTTGCGAGAGAATGTACGTATTAACTGTATTGATGCATTGGCTGTAACATATATATAATATTGCTTGATTTTTTTATTAACGCCTATTATTCAAGCTTTTTATTTTTTCTTTCAAGCTTTTTTTCTTTTTTTCGTTTTCAGTCGAAAAACACTGTATTTTTCAATATTCAAGATTTACATTCTTGTGGCATATTATTTTTGTTTCCATTTTAGTTATTGACTCATTTTTTATATTCAATATTCATTATATTAGCTGTAAATAAATAATACCATTTAAAATCCATTTTTTATCTTACTTAACAACCTTATCCCAATACATTACTTTTATTTTATGAAAATTCCAGGAATAAAAAAATAGAAATATTTCATTACCTTTCATGTATAATACAATAGAGTTTTCCAGTTGCAAAGTCGAATAAATACATCCGTCAAAGTACTGAGACATTCAAATTGTTTCAATTGAAGAAGAAGATCTTTATTTGTTTTAAAATCATTTTTCAAAGCAAGATAAATTGGATAAATAGAGAAAAAAATGTGAATATCTTAACACCATGACAGATGTTCCCACTCGACCCCGCAACTGGACAACTCAACAATATATCGCTATCTATCGAGAAAGGTAAAATGAGTAGCAAATTCTGCCAAAAGGTAATCTCTATTTAAATACCCAATAAAATATTTTTTATGATATACATAGCTTGTGACAGCCCTAAATTTAATTTCATATATTAAAAGTACCAAAAGCTCCCAAATCCATTGAGCCTTAATTTCAAAAACGCCCAAATCTTGATCCTTAGAATCAATATCTCCTATCTCCATATTTATTTCCCTTTTTTTGCGTAGTGTATTGAAATTTACATGAAAATATACATGCCAATTTGCTCCAAACAATCCAAAGAATAATTTAAAAAACAAAAGTCATAGTAAAAAACGGTGGTGAATAAATAAGAAGTTTTTCGTTGTTTGCCAAAAATTTACCAAAACGGATTTGGGAGGAATTGATACTAGGCTCCTCAAATATGGTGTCGGGAAATCGACGATCTCGAGCATAAAAAAACAAAGTGAAAAAATTATCGACTTTAGCCAGCCCGTGGTGCGGCGGTAACGCTGCATGGATTGTCATTCGTAAGGATGATGGTTCAAGCCACGGGGATGGCCAGGGTGGCCTCCGTTTTTAACAACTACCCGATCGTCTCAAATTGGGTATTTAACCATTTGACTCGAAAATGAGAGTTTAATCTCTCATTAATGAGACGATTCCAATAAATGGTTCCGAATTCTCTCGCTCTGTCGACCGCCGCACGAATTATGTGTGCGACACCGCGATTATTGTGACAATTGCACGGGGTTGTCGGCGATCGACGCAGCCAGTACTGTGTGCGGTTTGCGAGTTTGAGGAATCGGCCCTCCTTTCCTTCCTACCTATAAATCTCGCTATATAGCACCCATTGTCTCATGATGTTCCTTTATATGTGGATAATGGACTAGTCCAGGTACCACAACCAATGACAACACATGAAAAAAAAATTATTGACTTTACTGATTGTCTAATATCAGAAGACGGAAGTACAAATTAAAAAAATTACTGAATGTACTCGTATTTTCCTTCAAATTATGATTTTTTTTCTATTATCCGAACTTTCCCTTATCCGAACTACCTTCGGTCCCTATTAGTTCGGATAATCGAGGTCCTACTGTATATGTATGTATAATGTAACATTCGGTGCTGAAACTAGAATAAATAATTACTACCCCCTCCCCCCAGGTTCACAAAACCATAATGGGGCCTCTCACACTCATAAAAGCACCCTTTCAAATTTTTTTTTCTGCAATAATATGTCTATAGATCTACCCTTAATTCGCAATAAAATCGTGTTTCCGGTAATTACCGGTAATTTTTTTTCAATTTACCGGTAATTACCGAGGGCACATTTTGGGCGGCTAACCGGCAAACCGGTATTCCGGTTTACCGGTATTGCAAGCCCTAGTTCTCATTGTCAGATATAATATAAGCGTATATGATTCAAGCGTAGATGATTCAAGCGTAGATGATCCAAGCGCACATGACTCAAGTGGTCTAATTGTAAGTTAGACCACTTTCAAAATTATGAGCGCATATGAATTTCAAAAAAATTATTGTTGAAAAAGCTATATTTATAATATCAATAAAATCAAAATGTATAAACACCATATTAGTTTTTTACATCAATAAATGTTTAATATAAAATAAAAAAATATGAATTTTTTTGAAAAAAAATAACCTTCGGTGGAAATTGAACTCGGAGCAAACGTTCCGAAGGGTTTGTCACACAACTATTTATAACAGACGACGGTGTGTACGGCGTTTACTCATACACACACACACATATATATATAAGCGATACGTTGAAATATCAAAACTTTTGAAGTAGTTTTTAATTAAATTGGCTTGAAAGTGCGCATTTATATTTTACCATATCGATACAATAAAGGTAATCTATTAAAAAAAAATTGAGAAATTCCTCACCTGAGAGCTTCTCTTGTAAAATAAGAATATTTGTAAAAAAGGAAAACAATTTAAAACTTGTCGTTAAATTAATAAAAATTCATTTTTTTATATAGAATTTTGATTTCTTTCAAGATAATCACGGCCCGGCCAGCGAAGTCTCAAATTTTTACGATTTGGCATAATGAAAAAAAAGTTTGCCAACCCCTGGTATAGATCCAAGAAAATCAATGGGTATAATTTTTATTTAAAAATTTTAACCAGAGCATGAAGCGGATTATAGAGCGGAACGGAGTTAGTACTTGGGTGCTGGAGCGGAGCAACTCAAAATAGTACCCGCTTCAAAGCCTTGGTTTTACAATGTAGATATGTAAATTATTTCTTAAAAAAATTAATTACATACCTTGAAAAAAAATCGGCAGGAGCAACACAAAATTAATCAAAGTATTATGTCTCCCCATTATACAATATAATATACGCGAAACTACTGAATAGGTATCGTCACTATCACTTTTGTTACAAATATGACAACTTATCTGTCAGTAAAATCTGAAATCTTGTCGTTTAACATCATTAATCATTCTGTTGTTTAATCTTTTTTTTATCAGCGACGAACTATCTCCAAAATTATAATCTAAATAATCAATCGAAAATATCATAGTGGAAAACAAGTGCTGATCTGAAAAAAAGTAAATTGAACTGCAGGCGAATTTTTTCTTCTTTTTTTCGTGGATATCATAAGATCCAGGGACGGATTCAGCAGGGAGGCTATAGGGGCAACCGTCTCCCCTGCGGATCATGGAAAAAATTCTAAATTCATGCGTTTTTTACTTTAAAATAATTATCGACTATAAAAATGTAATTTTTTACCAAATAAACGTATTTTCAAATTATTTTTTGTATATACATAGTAACCCTGATTTTCCAAAAAAGATGAAAAAACTGATATATTTATATATATTAAAATTTAACAAATAAAAAAATCTGAAAAATCGCCCCCCCCCCCTGTGAAAAATTTCAGGATTCGTCGCTAATAAGATCTATACCAGTGGTATTTAGACCGGGGTCTACTACAAGATTTACTACAGTCAGGGCTGGATTTAGACCATGAGAGGCCATAGGCTATTCAACTTTTGAGGCCTCCCCCCCCCATTTTTACGAATTAATAAAAATTTAATAGAAGCGTTAATTTAAATAATATAAATACATGAGAAATATAAAGATAATATAATAATAATAATAATAATAATAATAATAATAATCATAATAATAATAATAATAAAAACTTGTAACGGAGTCATTTTCTTTATTTGGTTTCGAATCTTTAGAAATCATACACCTTTCAAGATCATTACGTAAAAACATCATTCGATACGGATGATGCCATGTACCATAGTAGAAAGCTAGAATTTATGACCTATTTAGAAATCATCATTTGTATAATGTTACAATTCTAATTTTCGGACATATGACAATGTATCCCCTACAACAGGGGTCGGCACACTTCATTTGGAATGGGCCGGATTGTAATAATTTGAGACTCAGCGGACCGGATAACAAATTTGTTGATTTTATATTGGTAATTCTACTCAAAGAGCAACAAAAAATAGGCTCAAAATTTTAAAATATTAAATCTAATCGACCTCAAAAGAGTTATTTGAAAATTTAAGTACTAGTTTCGCGAAAAATATTTTTATATGCCGGTAATGTTAAGCCGCGCGCGTTTTTTTTTAATCCATACTGTCGATAACAACTTAAAATTTTACAAAATATATAATGTTGTTTTTTTTATCGATGCACTGATTTGAATGGTATTTTGGAACGCTATGTTATAGGTGAACAACCGTATTAACACTACCAAGAAGTAAGATGTATAACAGGATTATTTAAACTATTTAGATCTTTATCGAAAACCGTTGCCGTTTTCGTTCGATTTCCTAAAATAAGCAACCGTTAGATCATCCAACAGTTAAATCATCGTTGGGTTAGATCATCGGGTTGTTTCTTGTCGTTACATGATCACGTATGGTCCGATCGTGATTTCGTCATTTACGACCCTATGCGGAAATTCGTTTCTTGGACGCTGACATCACCGAAAGCTTCTAGAACGGTCGAAACCGAAATATTAATTCGGAACATATTTTCGCTTACAAGGAGAAGGAATGACGACGGAATTTAGTTTCGATACGGGATATTTTTTTTCGATAGATCACCTCTATTGATTTTATATGGCAAAGTATAAGCGCGCACCACCGAGCCAATTTAATTATTGCTCGTTACCTGCGCAGTTCGGGGATTTTGAGGTTGCTCTATTGTTCGTTAGTGCGTAGCATCCTCGAGTTTGGGGCTATTGTTTGGAATCCTGGGGTAGCTAAGTACTCTAATTTGCTTGAAAGGGTCCAGAGTAAATTTCTCAGGTTCTTATTTAGGTTACAATTTGGGTACTACCCTTATTTGTTTCCTACTTTATTTCTTCGGGAGGTCTTGTCTTTTGAGTCCTTGGCTTCTCGGAGAGTTATCTTCATTTCGAGATACTTTTTCGGGGTGCTGAGGGGCTTTATTGACAACCCTCTCATTTTGTCACAGTTTTTGTTGTGGTCGCCGGTTTTTAGGATGGGTCTTCGTGCTCGTCAACTTTTTTTGCCTATCTGGGCTAGGACGTCTGCTTTCAGGGACTCGTCTGTACCGAGGGCTGTTCGGATGTTTAATGTGCTTAGTGAGCGTCTTGACTTGTTCCAGATTCGTGTGAATGAGTTGAACGTGTTTGTCAGGTGCAATTTAGACCTTTTGTGTGAGTGATTGTATGCGTGAATGTATGGGATAATTTTCCTTTTATTTTTATTAATTTTTAATTTTATGAGAATGTTTGCATTTTTCAAACTTTTTTTCTTATATTTTGTATTTATTTATTTATTTTTTTTTTTAACCACCTTGGCGGTTTGGGGAAACCTGTAATGCCAGGGTGGTATTTTTGTATTTATATTTTAAACATTATGTGTATGTATTTTTTTATAAATAAATGTTTATTATTATTATTATTATTATTATTATTATTATTATTATTATTATTATTAAAAAAAAATCTATCGAATAAACGAATAAATCTATTTAATAAAATTTATTAAAAAGTTTGAGAATCGCACGCTTTATATTATATTTATTGCAATTATTGTCACAATCAATGGCGCACTGGCCTCATCACCGCCGTCTTACAATTAGTACTGGAATTTTTTTCATCTTAAAATAGCGTCAGATCGAGTTTACAATGATTTCAATGATGCAGATAGGCTGACTATACGTCCCGTTTTCCCCGGGGCAGTCCCGTTTTCGTCGTGTCTTGCGTTTGTCCCGTCGTTTTCGTAAAATTGTTTGATTTGTCCCGTTGGGCAAATATATTTTATCGGTAGTGTGTTTTCTTAACGATATTAATCAAGGGAAATTTAGGGGGGGGAGCATTTTTTTCTGAGCGTCCCGTTTGGAGTCCTGGGAAATATAGTCACTCTATGCAGAAACGTTCTTGAATGTGTAACCAACATATTTACGAAATTTCATCGTGATCAAATAAGCAGTAAAGGCATGCATAGGGAGCATACATCCATACATTCATTTTTATTTATATACCTATACATAGATGTAAAATTAAACCAACTTTCAGTATCTGGGAAATTTTATTTCGTGCCATTCTGTATATGTTTTTTTGTACATTCGATATGTAAAGGTAAAATAATTTTGATGACACGTTAAGAAGTTTTATCATATCGTCGATAATGTTCGTAATTTATTACGCGATCATATCACTAAAACATTAACTTATTAATAAATAATCCTCAAGTCTTAAGATGTCGGCCGATGTCATAATCTTTGTTAATCTCAAAGCTTCGTTTATCTTGCTTGTTTTTATTACATTGCCTTATGAATTAATTTGAACGAAAACCTAAAAAACTTATTGTTTTTTAACTATAAATATAATAAAAAGACATGTGGAAAAATAGTATTTTTTAAGTAAAAATAATATTTGCGATTTATTATCAATTATCAATTAATATTTCATATGAAATAAGATAAATCGTAACGTGAATAAAAAAATCGGTATATCGAAATATCTAAACTTTGCACCCATTTTATTTAGAATTGGCTAAATAGTGGATTTTAATACCTTGCCATATAAAAAAAATAAAAAATATGATATGCTGCACGTGTCATACCTAAAATAATTCAAAAGAAATATACTGCAAAAGGATTGATTGTTTTTGTTCAAAGTATCAGTTTGTGTTTAAAAAAAATCTTTTACATTTACCGATTAACGAAAAATATGACAGAAACGAACAATAATCTGTTGCCACGAGGGATTATGTTATCTTTGCAATAACATCTTTCGTCATTATCTTTAAAATATCACTTACTAAACAAAAAAGAATTCCGAGAAAATTTGTTGAAAGCATCAGTTAGTGTTTTGACTTCGTTTTTTTCATAAAAATTAGAAATAGGCTATCTGATTCGTTCTTAAATGCTTTAGTATTTTCAAAGATTTATTTTTCCAAGCAAAAATCCTGATGTTATTATAAAATTGATACAATAATCTGGTTTAAAATTGCACAATTTATTATATATCCCATACATTTTTTTCTATGATTAAAAAAAATTCAAGTCTCAAGACCCGGGAATCCACGGGAATTTGAAAATTTGTGTCTCGAGTCCCGGGTATTTGAAAACCTCGAGACTTCAGAATCCTTAGTTCTGAATATTCTAATATTCGGCTCTGTGCACGTGGAAACCTGTTAGAACTTGTTGGATCAAGTCTCAATGTAGTCACACGTAGTAGTAAGCTAACCTAACCTAACCTAAACCTAACCTAACCTTTTTTTTTGTCGAGGGGAAAAAATCTTCAAAAGACGCCACCGGCTTGCTTGGCCGATGGTAGTGTGGGACTTGACCCACTAAAACGACCCCTCGCGGTCTGCTCCGCCGGGTTGGCCTTTAGGCACGGATCTCATCGTATATGGAGCAGACCGGCAAGCCGATGAAGGCTTCTCTCTAATTTGGCATTTACTCTGCTTGTCATTCAAAATTCACACATTCTTACGTTGAGGCATTCACACTTGATATATCATGCGATTGTTGCACTGTACTATTTTGTTGTTCACTGTGTGCACTTTGTTTGTTTGTGTGCAATTGTCACTGTGCACTGTTGTCACTGTATTGTCACTGTATTGTCACTGTATTGAGTTGTCACGTGGAGGAGGAGGTCCGCTGCCTGACTCTCTCTTCCTCTTCTTTCTTGCCCATGACGGATTTGGCAAAATCAGTCCATGCAGACCAGCCCTCCCTGGAGTCCAGCATTGTCGGGATCATGCTTTCCGGGGAGATGTCAGCCACGCCAAGGTTTTTCTTGAGCCGGTCTCACGCTGGGCAGGCGAATGTCGTGTGGGGGGCGTTGTCTTCGCCCGCGCCGCATTGGTGACACGCGCTCGATGTCTCTTTGTGGATCGACACGAGGTACTTGGAGAAGCAGCCGTGTCCCGACAGCAGCTGCGTGAGATGGAAGCTCAGGCTGCCGTGTGGTCTGTGGACCCACGGCTTCAAGTCTTTGATGAGGCGATGTGTCCACTTGCTTCTCTCACCCTTCTTCAAGTCGTTCCACCTGGTCTTCCACGCCGCCAGTGTGGCTTCTTTGGCCAGTTTTGAGGGGAGACCCTTGTGGACGCTTCGTCTTTCGAGCACGAGTAGGTCCACCGGCGGTATGCCAGCAATCACCAGGACAGCGTTTTCCGATATTGTACTGTAGGCTGTTGCCACTCGTATAGCGCTCCTGCGCTGTACTTTCGCCAGGTTTTGTTTGGCGTTTTGGTACATCATAGCGTCCGCCCAGACTAGCGCACCGTAGAGGAGGACTGAGTGGACCGCTTCACTGTAGAGTCTTCTGCGAGAAGTTATCGGTCCACCCAGATTAGGCATGAACCTGGCCAGATCTTCCGCTATGCGGGCCGCCTTCGCAGCCACATCCTCCGTGTGGCGCACGAATTTCAGTTTGTCGTCGATTGTTATGCCAAGGTATTTCACGGTTCTGGAAAACCGCACGGCGTGTCCGCCCATGCTGATGGCAGGCGGAGGCAGTTTCTGCTTCCGGGTAAAGAAAACCGCCTCGGTCTTCTCGGTCGCCAGTCCCAAGCCGGACTCTGCAAGCCAGCAGCTGACCAGTCGCAGCGCTTCCTCGCACTTTATCTTTAGCATTCTGGTTGTTTTAGAGACCGTTACCAGAGCAAGATCATCGGCAAATGTTAGTGTTTTCACTCCGTCCGGGAGCTCCAGCCACAGGACCCCATCGTACATGACGTTCCACAGTGAAAGACCCAGGACAGATCCCTGTGGGACGCCCGCTGTGATGGCCTTGTTGTGAGCCCGGCCTCCCCCGCCATAGGGGTTCCACGACCGTTCGGCTAAAGACAACCCGTCCAACGACGATTCGTCCAAGACAATTCGTCCAAGGGACAATACGTCCAAGGGACAACACGTCCAAGAGACAACTCGTCCAAGACAATTCGTCTAAAGACAGTTCGTCCAAAATGGCTAAAACGACGATTCGTCCACGACAGTTCGTCCAAAAATAAAAATTAAATTAAAGCCAGGGGTTTTCAATTAAAATCGAAATATTTTCGAGAAGTCAGTCAGGGGTTCTCAATTAAATAAAATAAAAATGTTTTTGGGATGTCAGTCAGGGGTTCTCAATTAAAATCGAAATGTTTTCGGAAAGTCAGTCTGGGGTTCTCAATTAAATAAAATAGAAATGTTTTCGGAATGTCAGTCGGGGGTTCTCAATTGAAATCGAAATATTTTCGAAAATTTAGATTTCGCAAATTGATATCGAAGTATTTTACGATTAACCAGTGGTTCTCAATTAAAATCGAAATGTTTTCGAAAATTCAGATTTCGCAAATTGAAATCGAAGTATTTTACGAGTAGCCAGAAGTTTTCAATTAAAACCGAAATATTTTCGGGAAGTCAGTCAGGGGTTTTCAGTGACAAAAAAATCTATTGGCTGTATAAAAGTGAGGTGACTAATTCAACTGTACTTGCTATTGTGGATGTTTCGGGTAAAATGGCTAGTTGAAATATATATCGAAGGGGGGTGTCCCGGGGTTTGACTTTCGCAAGAAATCTGGCAACCGTGCGCGCCGTCGCGGCCCGAGGTCACGCCCGCCACTACGTTAAGTGCGAAGTTATACGGCGATATACGTCAGGACCTTGAATATTCACCGGTTTGAGGTTGTGCTGTCGGCAATATTTAGTTGCTGAGCGGGGACGTTGTCGAATTACAATTTTGTTACGCTACAAAATTGTTACGTTACAAATCGAATTATTTTCGGAATATCAAGTGTTGTCAACGAATATTACATGATTTATTATTTTTATTTCAGATTGTATTTTGAACAACTCCTAATCTAAAATAGTCTCGTTGGCGAAAGCAGAACATAAACAAGAGGTTGAATTGAATAAAATAACATTGAATAAAAATATAATTAAGGTAACGTGCCAGTGACGGGACACGTACCACTAGCGGGCCACCTGTCAGAAAATCGTAAAAAATAAGGTTTTCAAAAATGGTAATATTTCGGAAAGGATGCGTTTGATAGGCAGTAATATCTAGTAATCCAACAATAAATCACTCTCATTCGAATTAGATTGTTTAACGAAAACGACAGACGATTCTACAAACGAACGAACTTTTGCGAACTTTTACACGTTAATTACTCTGTACCTAGTAGTATCTTCATTTATTTATGATTCCTTTGGACATACCCAAATTCCATAATGGAAAAGTATATATTGTACAACAGAATCGTTTAATTAGATCGTTTTTGAACCTCGAGCAATTTTCTATTAGAATCCATCGCCTTGCTATGAATACATTTTTTTCTTAATTTTATTATAAAGAAAGGGATGTTATACTCATCTCAAATTAACATGCTAGTCATCTAATTAGCGAACTAACTTGTATATCTGTCCATAATCATAGATAATTACTACATAATTTTAAAACACCTACATCATTTCAACTACCATACTTTATAAATGACATATAATAATTTAATAACGACGAACGTACGAACAAAGTAAAGTAGAATAAATAGAATTTGAAAAAACTACTTTGTAAATCTGACTAAAATTAGAGAAAACAATTACCTTATAATTTTAAATCGACTTTTAACAACCAAAATACTCTGTATCTAGCATGCCGTGAATTGGGTGATGAGGAGTGTGTAGGTAAAGTATAATTATATCTTAAATCAATTCAATTAAAATTAATCACACGATGGTCTCTTATTGTACCTCTAATTTCGATCTATTCAAGTATCGTTTTAGCTAATAATTCCTGTTCTCGAAACAAACCACCCGGCACATTTTTGCGGGTCACCTCTTATATTATCCTTAAATTAATAAAAAAATTTCGTGGCAGTAGCTTCTTCATTGTAGATTCGAGAATGAATTTAAACTAACATTTGAATCATTTGAACTATGAATCATGTCTTAACCGGGGATGATCTAAATCTTTTCCTTATTGACTAACATCATATGGTATATTTTTTAAATATGTGGATGTATGGATATAATTAAATACACAATACTTCTTATAGATTTTTAAAATGTCGAATAATCATTTTTCATACAGTCTACATACACTAATAAAATGCTTAGTTAACCCTTTGTTGCACAGTGGTATCAAAAACGTCCCACCTTTTTTTGTCTTTTGCTGCATGGTGGGATGTAAATCATCCCACCTCGAAAAATTAAAACCATTTGAAAGAAAGAGGTTTATATTTAATCCAATCTACTCTAACGGTTTACCATATTGACCGATAGATGGCATATGTGTAAATTACTTTCGATTTAGCTTTCGACTTGTCAGAATATGAAAATAAGTTATCGGAAGTGTTGCTGTTTTGTTTTTGTTCTTTCTGCACGTTAAAAATTGTGAAGGTATGGTTTTTTTCTGATATATTATATCAATGTAAGCTATTTAAAAGTTTTGTAAAAGAAAATAAATCTAAAATGTTTTAGTTTTTTTAAAAACGTTGAAAGTTTGGTGGGATTTTATTTATCCCACCATGCAAGTACCGAAGTTATTGAAATGGTCTTTTTTATTTTTCGTTTTTTAAATATTTATTTTATAGATTAGTAGATTTTTCATAAAATAATTCTTGCTATAATTAACAAGAATTTTTAATTTCAAATTAACAATTTTTTATTTCAAATTAACACTTTTTAATTTCAAATTAGCAATTTTTATTTTCAAATTACCAATTTTTAATTACAAATTAACACTTTTTTATTTCAGATAAAAACTTTTTCATTTCAAATTAGCAATTTTTAATTTCAATTTTACACGTTTTAAAAATATCTGATTTATTTTAAAAATTTTAAAAAGTGCTAATTTGATTTGAAAAAGTGTTAATCTGTAATTAAAAATTGCTAATTTGAAATTAAAAAGTGCTAATTTAGAGTAAAAAACCTGTATCATTTATAGACCCATGTGGCACGGTGGGACTGTATATGTCCCACCCATTAATTAAAGTAATTATAGTTTTTTTTCATTCTTCTATTATTTTTATTTTTTTTCTCAATATTGTATTCTCTTTAATAATATAAAAAAACAAAATGTAAAATATCAATATTTCAAATCGGTTCCTACTCATCACAGAATGTGGAAACGTTTGCGCAAATAGTACGTCTTTGCTCCAATACAAGGAAACTTCGGGAAGTCGGTCTAGCCCCATCCATAATATGAGTCCAAAAAGTCTTTTCATTTCGTTCATATTAGTATCTGACCATGCACCGAGGCGAGATGTCTTTGATGCACTACCTTCCAGCATTTGACCGGCATAGCGATTGGTTTCAATAGCAATTTTTTCAAATATAGAATCCGGTATCAATAGTTGAAAAAAGTGATGGGGCTTTCCTTGGGATAAAACATTTGTAATAATATTTTTAACTCCAAATAAACTCGAAAAGGGCATCACATTAGCTGCCGCACTTATAGGATTACCCCAAACATCAGACATATTTATAATATGAAGAAAAAAACTAAAAAAAGCAAAGTTGATCAAAGTAAATAAATTAAAAAATAAATTTAAGTACAATAATAAAATTCAAACCTCAGGGTAACTCAATTTTTATTTTCAGACAGGCAAAAGTGCCACGGTGAAGTATTTTGTTGATACAGTTTTTGCACTTGAAGCTTCAAGTTCAACGTTTTGGGCATCAAGTTCGATTATGGGAAGGTGTTATTTATTTTGTGTTATGATAGCAACCAATTAAATATATTTGAATTATTTTTTTCTAAAATGTCATGATGACCGATAAATGTAAACTGAAGAAGTGAAACCAATTGATAATTTTACGTAAATATAAAACACATTTACACACCTTTTAAGAGTTTTTCGTTGTTTTTTTTTGTTCCGTATTAGGTGACTCTGACGTAAGTGATCACTTTTCAGTGATTATCCTGATTATTCGTTGACTTCCTTGCGTCAATTTATCGTAATATATTTTGGGAAGAAGTACGATCATCGAAATACACGAAATAGAATGCGTGAAGAATCAAAATTGAACACTGAATTTGAACATACGACGGACTCGGTTGTCAAAAAAAATTGAAATAGCCACGCTCGGCCCGAACCCGCGAACGTAAGATGACGATCTCCGACCAAAAGTCTTGCCGTTGACGCGTCCTAACACGAACATGCACGAACATGACCGCGTTCGAATACGATCGCAGTCAAATACGAACACAATCGCGTTTGCGAACAGCATTCGCGATTTGGCACTTTGCGGTTGGCGTTCGCAATCACGTTTGCAAACAGCATCGCGATTTGGCACTTTACGGTTGGCGTTCGCAATCACGTTTGCAAACAGCTGGCGATTTATGTATATGAATGGGTGCACCAGTCACTACGCGTCCATATACGTCAAGAATGGGTACTCTAAAAATTAAAATTGGAAAAAAATAATGAGTTTTATTTTTTTTTCACACAAAAAAAGCCGAAGTTTTGCAGTAACATTTTCGATCAAATTATATAATCCATTGTATGAAAAAAAATTGGTTTAATATCGATGAATTCTTTTTATTCAGACCATTTTTACTTGAATTCTGACCATACATATTTTTTTATTCTGACCATTTTATTTTAATTCTGACCAAAAGTTGAATTAAATTCTGACCCGGAAATTGTAACCAAAATATAATTTTATTTGGACTATTTTTTTGATCGCATTTACTTATTTCAAAAAACTCATAATTTTTTCTTGAATTCTGATCATACTTAATTTTTTATTCAGACAATTTTAATTCGAATTTTGACCATAATTCATTTATAATTCTGACCATACTTGATTTTTATATTCTGACCATTTCATTATAATTCTGACCGTACTTTATTTTTATATTCTGACCATTTCATTTTAATTCTGACCATACTTGATTTTTATATTCTTACCATTTCATTTTATTCTGACCAAAAGTTGAATTAAATTCTGAACCGAAAATTGTAACCAAAATATAATTTGATTCAGACCATTTAATTTATCACCTTTACTTATTTCCAAAAATTCATAATTTTTACTTGAATTCTGATCATACTTCATTTTTTATTCAAACAATTTTAATTCGAATTCTGACCATACTTCATTTTTTATTCTGACCATACTTCATTTAAATTCTGACCATACTTCATTTTTATATTCTAACCGTTTCATTTTATTTCTGACCAAAAGTTGAATTAAATTCTGACCTAAAAATTGTAACCAAAATATAATTTGATTCGGACTATTTTTTTGATCGCATTCACTAATTTCGAAAAACTCATAATTTTTATTTATGAACGTTATGTCCGTGAGCGTTATGTCGGTAGCCTTGTGTCGTTTAGCGTTATGTCGCGGAACCAAGTAGACAGCGTTCCGATTCTAATTGTAAGCAAATATTATAATTATTATACAACTGTGCTTTGGTCGCTTCGCGAATCGGTCGACGCAACCGTAAACCGTTTCTCCCAGCGTGTTCGCTATAAACGCGACTATTTTCGATGAGAACACATAGATAGTCCGGGGAATAAAGACAAAATATAGCCGTAACTTTGCAAAAATTAGCGGAAATCTGAATTTTTGTATTAAATTTTATATTGCGTTTCTTAATACAATGTTGAAATTCCCCATCCTCCCCTTTTAAGATAAAATTTTTATGGGAGGTCAAAGGTGACTGAAAACGATTTTTCGTAAATATCTCATTAACTGTCACATTTACAGAAAAATTATTTAAAATCAAATTTATAGTTTAAAACATTTCCTACAAAAAATATATCTTAATATTTATTCGTAAAAGTAACTGTTTTGGAGATAATTCGATTTATAAAGTTATAACTTTTATATTCTCATGAAACGCGCAGTTCTTTCCATACCATCGTTGAGGTAAAGTAAAAAATAATTAATGCCATTATAAACCTTAGGATATTTAGTTTATGTGCTATTATTTTTATTTCCGGGATGTATCGATTAATGATTTTATATCAATTTGAAAATTCAACGGTATGTACGCAAAACGCTTAAAAAAATTCAAAGATTATTTTTTAACTCATAAACAAAAATTCTAATCAAAAAATAATTAACGCCATTATAAATCTTAGAATATCTAGTTTATGTGTTATTATTTTTATTACCGGGATGTTTCTATTGATGATTTTATATCAATTTTAAAATTCTTCGGTATTCACGCGAAACACTTAAGAAATTCAAAGATTATTTTTTAACTCATAAACAAAAATTCTAATCGAAAAATAATTAACGCGATTATAAATCATAGGATATCTAGTTTATGTGCTATTATTTTTATTTCCGGGATGTTTCTATTGATGATTTTATATCAATTTTAAAATTCTTCGGTATTCACGCGAAACGCTTAAAAAATTCAAAGATTTTTTTTTTATTGATAAATTAATATTTCTATTAAAAAATAATTAACTTTATTATAAATCTTTTAACACCTAGTTTATGTGGAATTATTTTTAGTGCTGCAAAATATCTACACATGATATTATATCGATTTGAAAATTCAATAGTATACACATGTAAGCAAAAAAAAATTCAAATTTTTTTTTTAATTCATTAACAAAATAATTTATTAAAAAATATTTAACACCATTATAAATCAATTAATACTTAGTTTATATGGTATTATTTTTATTTCCGGGAGGTACCTACTAATGATTTTATAACTATTTTAATTTTTGAATAGAACTTAGAATTCAGAATTGTTGAATTTTAAAATTGTTATAAAATCTTACGTAAATATTTCAAAGCACTGATAAATATACCACATAAACTAAGTATTAAAAGGTTTATAGCTGTACTAATTATTTTTTAATAATTTCTTCTGTTTATCAATTAAAAATATTTTCTTATAATATTTTTAGTTCTCTACCTACATGCCGCTAATTTTTCAAATTGATATAAAATCATAATTAGATATCTCCCAGCACTGATAATTATACCACATGATCTAACAATAAAAAGGTTTATAATAGTTTTTTTTTTTTAATAAGTTGTTCTGTTTATGAATTACAAACATTTTCTTAGAAGTTTTTGAGCTCTCTACGTACGTACATGCATATGAAATAATACCAATTCTTTTAATCGAATTATCTCCAAAACTATTACTTGTATAAATAAATATTATTTTATCTTTTTTATAGCAAATTTTCTAAGCTATAAGTTTCAGGAAAATTATATTTCTGTAAAAGTGACAGTTAACGAGATATTTACGAAGAACCGTTTTCATTCACCTTTGACCCCCCATACAAATTTTATCTTAAAAAGGGAGGATGGGGAATTTCAACATTGTATTATGAACCGCAATATCAAACTTAATAGCAAAATTCAGCTTTCCGCTAATTTTTGCGAAGTGATTTGTCTTAATTACCCGGACTAATAAAATGACTCAACTTATTGTTAAATTTATTTCAAGCGTGTATTTCGTTTGTAAAATAATGGCAAGCGGAGAAATGAGTCAACTTGTTTTTGGTGAAAGTTGTGTATATGTATATAGGTATGCATTCGTATTTATCCTGAATTGTTCTAAATATAGAATTATGTTAAAATTTTCGTCAGTACAACCGAGTTCGTGAACGGATAAAGTGCACTACAAATTTCGAAAAGAAAACTTAAACGTTTATCGGGCGCCCAGTATAAATTTGAAGTGATTGTGTAAACCTAAGGCTGCGCGCACATTGACTAAACTAAACTAAACTTTAGCATACTTTCATGGTCATATCGTCAACGAAATCGAGAGCGGTGTTATTTTTTTTTCAAGCTTTTTATTAATTTATTGTGAATAACAAAGGGAATGCCGCCTCCGTTTTTATTTTTCAATTCTAAATTTCGGTATTTTTTTCATAGGTAGTAGCGTTGTCTTGTTTCGGTGCAAAGAACTATATTCTGTTGAAGCGAGATAGCATTACGAAATTTTCGATATATTTATCACAATGGCGTTAAAATTTACGATGAGTCGCAGGGGTTTTCAACTCGGCCAAAATATTCGTTTATTTTCGAAATAGATTAATATTTCATACTTTAAATAGTATAGATACGTCATTTCACATGCACAAACATATTTTTCATTCTTTTTCGATATCGACATCTTTCAAAACCATTTGTCAATTTTAGTTGTCAAATTATAAAATAAAAAAAACAGTCTACGATAGTCTTTTGGATTCAATCTTACTTACCCCTGAAGTTGATGTAGTAATTTCAAGTCTGACAATGAGACTATTTATTTAAAAATTAATTAATTTGAATATATGAGAGCACCTGGATATGGCGACGGAATTTTTTTTTCACACGTATTTTTTTCAATATGGACCGAGAAAAAGAAGAATGCAATTTATTTAATATTCGAATTATTTTGATAAAGATTACTTTATTTATTTATTCATCATCATCATTAGCAGCCTATAAGTTATCCACTGCAGGACAAGGCCTTACCAGACAAATGCGGCAGTCTAGGCTATAACCTCACCGCGCTAGCCCAAGTCGTATTTCGGCGAGGGACATGTACCATAAGAACCAGTCCGCCCATGCCAGCGAAGGAGGTTCTCAGACCAACGATACGCGTGTCTATGTGCTAGACTCTGTGGTCGCTGTCTTCTGGGCGGATCGCAATGACCGCCAGCGGGACAGACGAGTTAGAGACTAAGCAGACTGCGCCCTCGCTGCCCACTTTGCGATCGTAATGATCACCAGTTTGATAGACGAGGCGAGACCGTTGGTCCTACATGGTTCGGACCTCGGTAGAACACACGTCATTGGTCTTTACCATTACCAAAGAGTTTTTTTTTTTTTTTGTTAATTAATTAAATGGTCATGCAAGTTATTCTTTTTGGTTTTTTCATGCCTTCATCTCGTTAGGTGTATCTCTGTATATTGTTCGGAAGTGAGTTAGTTATTGTTAGTTGATTAATATTTATGTCTCAGTTGTTTCAATTTAGACTAATTACAAGAGCATGCGGTTAATTTTTAATTAGTATGACATAGGGCATGACATTAACCAAATATGTTAATAGATATTAGTTAATTTAGAATAAGTGAGGGATATCTATGATTTTAGTCGGATTCCCAGTTGGTCCATTATTTATGGGTTATGTGTTAGGTGTTACTACAATAGAATCATGGTAGCGTAATTACTCTAGTCCTATGATGGTTAGTATTATATTGTATAATTGTTAGGGATTATAAAATAATTGAGTTAGTATGCAATATACTATTCTGCTATGGGATATAGTAGTGATAAAAGGGCTTATAAATAAAATAATATTGGTGACACTTTTACAGGATAAGGGTCACATAAGGTATTATTTTGAATTGGGTACCTACAAGTTCACCTGAAGGATACGATTATAGTAAACTGGCGAATGGTTGATCGTGAATTAAAGAAAAGGCGGTCGCAATTTATTCGTAACGTCAGCATCGTCGTGTATATTACGTATAACAATTTAATGATTAATTATTACTATTATTATTATTATTATTATTATTATTATTATTATTATTATTATTATTATTAACGAAATGATCATGCAAGATATTTATTGTTAGTCAGTTAATATTCATCACCAAAGAAAAGCTTTTAAGTTTGCTAAATGAACATATGTTATGGTACAATCGCAATTTTATGAGTCCGGGAGTGTATTTCTCGTAAAACCATTCCACATTCGTTTGTTTTGTGCAACCATTGTCAATATCTCTCCCAATTTTCAAACATAATAATTTACGAATTTTGTTCCAATTCGAAGAGAAAAAAATAAAAATAAAAAAAAAAATAAAAAAAAATAAAAAAAAATATATATCCTTTTCTTTTTTCTTTATTATTTTCAAATTATTAAAAATCAATTTTTTATTTTTTTTTTTCAAGTATGTACATTCTAATCAAAATATATGTATTTTATCATTAAATTAAAAAAAAAAAAAAAAAAAAAAAAAAAAAAAAATGCAAATCGACGACGTTCGTGAATGTCCCGTGTTTTGGCCAAAGTGGCCCTCGCAAACCGAAATTCTGAACAAGTCTGATCCAGCGCGGGAATTTGATCCGCCGACGCGACGGCCGCCGGCCGACGCGCCGGCCGCCTTTCGCGCAAGCGCCGGTGTTGCGCGCGGGTGGCTGTCGGGGAGAAACTAGTAAAATTCAGAGATTTACGGAGCGCCCTTTGACTAAAACGGACTATTTTATAAAATTACGAAAAACAAAAAAATTGATTTTAAATGTGTTCTCTCAATCTATTTATTTAATGGATAGATTAATAAATATGCGTGTAGCTTACGAGCGAATAGATGTACGTTTAATAAAATCGACAACGAAATAAAGATGAAGTAATTAATACTAATTTGAATTTCAATTTGACAGAAAATTATAAAAATTGGAAAAATATTGAGTGGTTACCGCCCTTCGGAGGCTGAAGTGATCCAGGACACTAACAATAAGATACACATTATTCACCCGCGAAACGAGATACATGCACTACGATTAATAACGCGTCGAATAAATCCCGTGAACAGGATTATAGCAGATCACAGATAATTTGATATTATTAAGAAGCATCGCGTTGAGGCACGTGTGTTCATGAAATCACATTTCCAAGTAAAAACGGACGCGTATAAACGAAGGGAAAAACCGGGCGGACGCAAAAAAAAAAAAAAAAAAGGGGTTTTTTGAGCGTTTCTAGGAAATATTATTAGCACTCGCACAGATGTTATCAACATAGAATAGACGCACGCGGTCGGATTAATCGCAGTCGCGATTAATTGAAGGAGAGCTACAATTAGAACTGGTGATAGAAGGTTAAGGTTGATGAAAGGAGGGCCGGAACTGATTGAGAACGGGAGACAATAACAACGGTGTTGCCACGGTGGCTGTCGGGGAGAAACTCTATTTATAATATTTATTATTCGTTCTAAAATTTATTTTAAAAAAATCGAAAATATTACGCTTATATTATAATTTTTACAAGTTGAGAAATTTTTCAATGTACACTGGTGAGTACGAATTAAAAAGTTTCATTAATCCATTGAAAACGACAATTGAAATATCATTTTTTGAATCGCATTAGTAAAATAGAACCTGAAACAGAAATTGAAATGTAATGAATTTTGATATGCGCTTGCAATTTATAATGATGCTGAATTAAAAAAAATCTACAAAATGGACTTTTGTAGTGAATACTGCTGTATGAAAGTTTTCTAACAAATACACGTACATACATACATACATACATATTTAAGTAAATAAGGTAATTAAAAAATTAAAAACACAACATGTGCATATTGCGTATGTCATATTACGTATTGAAACACACACATGCATACATACACAACTGGGATCGCTCTCTCGAATGAGATAATAGCCGAAGCGATTTATTTTAATATTTCATTTGATTTTATTAATTAAGGCAAAACATTTTTTACTTTTTAGTAAAACAGTTAAAAAAAATACCACAATAAATTATAAATATTAAAAAATTTTATTATATTATACAATGTCCCTTGATCCTCATAGGAATAAGGAATTTCAAATCTTAATCCCGGTTTGCAATTTTTCAATAAGTTTGTAACGTAATTTACGTTATTTTCGAATATTTTACTCTGTTCTTAATATAGATTTTATAATATATTCAGTTTTATAATAGTATAGATCAGCGAAGATGGAAAAAAATTTTGCCTGCGACGCTAATTTGTACATTTCAAATTGATTTAAATTTTTTTATAAGTGGTTGTTCAAATTTGTAAAATATTATTAAACACTATATCTGTTCTTATTTTGTTTGATTTTATAGTGAGAATTAGTGTTAAAATTAGAAAATTTAGTAATTGCAATTAGACGAAGGGCTGAAGTAAATATCGTGATTGACCCCGTATTATGCACCACTGGTCTATTATGAAAAAAGTACTAATTTGCGAAAAAAATAGAAATATTATAAATAGGCCGCAGGTGAAATTTTTTTCGTTCTTTTATGAATACCATGGTATTCATAAAAGAACGAAAAAATTTCACCTGCGGCCTATTTATAATATTTCTATTTTTTTCGCAAATTAGTACTTTTTTCATGATAAAATTTTAGAATGATTGTTTTCAGACCTTTTAAATGTTTTCTATATTTTAAAATTGAGGAATGAATAAAAAATCGAAAAAAGAGGGGGGGGGCTCAAAATTATATTGTGTCTGGGGCCTCCATCGTATAATACTTAATACGCCACTGAATTTTTATATCGTAATGTTAATCTAAAATCACACAAATTTAATTTTTACGTTCAATTTCAAAATGGCCCCCTACTTGACCATTGTCTGGATCCGCCCCTGGTCTAGGCTATACCTCACCGCGCTAGCCCAAGTCGTGTATATGTATACGAAACAATAATTAAAATGTATTGTGAAAATGTCTTTGATACGCAATAAGTAATAATTAAATACATAATAATTAATAAGAAAAATCTCATTTTATTTCAAATGGTACAAATAAAAAAATAGCACATTTATGATAATAAATATCATTCTGGTTCCCGTACATGATATTATATTTGTGAAATTTATGTGTGTTTTTATATTTATAATATAAATAATTAAAACTAACTAACTAATAAAAAACACATATTTTTTAAAACCATAAAAGCCGGAAAAACGTCATTTCCCGATAAGATAAAGTTTTATAAAAATCATATTCATTTATTGTATCGAATAAGGTTTCATATAAAACAAAAAAAAAGTATAATTAATAAAAAAAAATTAAAAAAGTCTCGGCCGGGTATCGAACCCGAGGCCTTTAGTTCGCGACACTCATGATTCATTGTCAGCGCGCTAACCGATCGGCTATGGCGGCCGATACAGTCACTGCGTCATATTGTGTATATGTTACAGTTAAAGCGTTCATCGTCGTTAATACATACATTGTCTAGAGAATGTATACGCGGACTGCACGTTTTAGAGAAAGCGTACGATACTCGATTCAGTATACACAATCTCTAGACATAGCATATATTAACGAGATAATGAATACAATCTCTGACATCGATCAGACAAACCGTAAATTGAACAAAATCGATCGATTTGACAGATGAGTTTTTTTTTGTTGTTAACAGTTGGCAACACATACGAGCCAGTACACGTTCGATATTTTTTTCGCATATAGCTGTCATTAGCTGTCATTAGCTGTCATTGTACGAATTGTACATAATAAATGAAAAAACATCATATAATACTTTGATACAAACCGGATTTATTTTATGAACTGTATTACGATCAATTAATTCAGGTTAAGGAAAAGATTTTTTGAAAATACATTTTATTTTGGTTATTTTTATCATTGATTGAGCTAATTAATTTGGAGTTTTAAATAGCGTTTTTCCAGTTCAGATGCTCGTTCAATTATATCACACCAATGCAAAAGGTATTCATCAATGAAAAATTCATCATCAAATTATTAATGAGATCAGATATCCTCGTCAAAAATTGTGTTTTTTTTTTACAAGCTTTTTATCCTTGAAATCAAATTTGGTGAACGGGACTCAGCATAATAAATGTATGAAAATAAAATGGATAAATGTATTTGAATGGATATTATTGAATGGAATCAAATACTTAAAATGGTTTTATTCATGAAGGAAAAATTCAACATTTCCATCAACGACAATTTGTTATTTGACGAAGTACACAGAATCAACTATATTATTAAAGAAAGAGATGTAATTGATAAGAAATTGATGATTTATTTTTGATTTGTTGAAATAAAGAAATATTCACCATCACAATATAAAATTTTTGAATAAAATGCCATTGTGTTTGCCGAGTACAAACGCTAACGTAGTGCGAACATTTCCCATTAGCAATATCTGGACAAATGAAAAATCCAGACTAGCGACTGAAACATTGGCAGGAATGATTATAGTAAATAGTTAAATGTAATATAAATCTAGATTGCATATCATTCCTGAATATGTTGAAGATTTGCTCAAAAAAATACAAAGTAACGATAAATATTGTTAAGCTGATTATGAGTTAGTTACATCAAGTAACTAAATAAAATTTCAAAAGTTTTCTATAGGTTGTTGTTCTTTGAACTGTTTTTTTGATAAAGTAATATCATTAACATTATAATAAATCAGTGATATGATCAATAAAAAATATTATTTAACGATTTTTATAGTAAATATAATCTAGCAAAAATGTGATACATCGATCACCAATTGGATACCATTTTATCAGCAAAGTAATCATATGTACTCCGGTTTTTAGATTTTTAAAAATTATTATTATTAAAACCATCAAGTTTTTCGATATTTCATCTATATTTTACAAAATATCCTTCCATTTTCAAATAATATGTGAATGTACTAAAAATATTTTTTCGTTTTTTTCGGGAAAAAAATCAGGGGGGGCTTTGCATCTTGTGCCCCATTTGTTTTTGAAGTCACAAGCCACCCTTCATGAGGACTATGGTGTAGTGATAGAATAAAATGTTCATTATTTCAGTGATTTACTCTACGAGTCCATCGTAGTCATACAATCCGTATATATGTATGTATGACCAAGTGTAAATCTAGTTGCAATTACCGTTATCAATAAACAATTTAAAATATGTTTTTTTCAATTATCATACATATCAAAAATTAAAATATAAAATATTGAGCTTTTTCGTCTAAAACCTAAATATTATTTCATGAAAACCGTTAATTTCAAATTAATAAAGAAATCACTTTTTAAAGACGAATAGGTATTTCAAGATGAAATTGATGACTCTTGATTACCGAGACTTTTATATCACTGTATTGAATAAGCTACCTCTGATTGTGAAATGGCAAAAGTGTATTGACAATATGGGTGCATATTTTGATGAATAAAACTATTTCTTGTGGGTATCTATAAAACATAAACGAACTTGGTTTTTTTTCTCCAAACATTATACTCGATGACCCAATATATAAAATAGAAACAAACACTAAATTATCATTATAATATAATCAATTCTGTCTAACAAATAAGGGTAAAAGATAAATATGAAAAAAATAAAATAGTAAATGATTCTATTAACTATTTAATAATAATAGTAGTAGACAATATAAATATAAAAGTAAATAGGTATACACAAATATAAATATACCATCATGGCATGACAGATTATGGTTATATAAAACATTGACAAACAAACAAATATTTACAATCTTCGGGGCCCCTCTGTTTCTGAAGTCTGGTAATGGAAAAGAGTTTACGGAGAGCATCATTCGGCGTATAAAATTCATGTGGCCTAATATGGTGTTAATCGACGGAAGACAATTGCATCTCCAAAGCTATGGCTGTATGGAAAGGGCCAACCAGATGTTAAAGAATACCCTAATAGCTTGGATGAGAGCCTACAATACATCCTCCTGGGTAAGAAGATTACCCCAAATACAATGGAAAATGAACACAACTTATGATGAAGAGATCAAAATGGATCCTTATTTTTGTGTTTTCGGCCAACAACCAAGATAGATGCACCCCGGGTTATCATAGTTTAAAATATAAACACAAATGTAATTCTGCCTATCATTCTGGCAGAACATGTAAAAAATAGTTCATTTTGTACTTTAGTTTAAGTGAATTTTTGCCGAGTGCAAACTACACAGAGTTTTATCCATGTTCTTCTTTTTTGTGAAAATATAGTCTTATATTTTCTTTATGTTTTTTAGATTAATTGAATTTATGTCGAGTGCATACTTTTATTTTATTTGTGTACATACTACTTTTTGTTGAAAATCATCAGACTTACTTTGTACTTTAGATTAAGCGAATTCATGCCGAGTGTATGTCCTTTTTTTATGAAAATCGTTAAACAAATTGAATCAACTGTGAAATAAAAATTGTGTTTCTGAAAAAATGTTTTGGTTTATTTACAATTCTTTCTAATTTACATAGTATATATGACGCCGAGTTTGTCAGGTATACAGGCATGGATTAGTTTGAATTACAAACGAAATTACTGCTGCCAACGGCTCAATGATATATTATATTATAATATTGTAAGTGTCTCCTTTAGCCAACAATACGAATTGAAAAAGAGTTTGAGCAAGGAAATCAGACATAGTATATTTAAGTAAAATAAGACGTGATGTATTATATTATTAAAGCAGAACATACCTTGATGTAAACCTCAAATTCACGTTATATTTGATACAAGTATTATTTTAGCATTTTTATATTAAGCTATCAACTGATAGGTTCTTGAATAGCGATTTTATTTTAAGATTAATAAAAAATTAGACAAGCCTCCTCTATTTTCAAGTTATTGTCTCAATATTATGTTTATTGTTTATTCATACTTATAATAGTATAGATTATGCTCAATTATCTGTGTCTAAATATCTTACCAATAAAAAAATCACTTTTTTTTTATTTCGTAACATGAGAACTGCGTTCTATAATACAAAGCGTGTATGGGCGCTCTATGTGTTGCCAACCGTTTTCCGTTCCCACAGCGATACTTATCTGTCAAAATTTCTAATACGTAAATCAAAAATAAATTAGCGTAAATTGGATAATTTGGGTTTCTCGTGTTTCCTAAAATAAAACAACCCTATTATAATACCCTAATAGCGATTTATTTATTTTGTTGACACGTTATCTACGTCGCAACAGATGACGCATACATTCTCTAGTTAACGTGTTCATTTTTACTCCCGTGTATGTTTTCTCTGTTCGTTTTAGACAATGTATTCATTTGCGAGAGAATGTACGTATTAACTGTATTGATGCATTGGCTGTAACATATACAAGCACTATTTAAACTTCAAACACGTTTTTTGGAAAAGTGTGTGGCTATTGGGTTCTACAATTTTGGCATGTCAATACTGTAAGGGTAAACTATCATTATGCAAAGTTTCATTCGATTCTGCGTTTCCCAGGTCGTAGCCTTCCCTTGTCAGAGGCTTCGGTCGGCATGTTCAATGTTCAACGTACAACGAGACTAACTTTTACAACAACAACAACAACAACAACAAGGGTTAGTTAGTTCACGTGAAGCGTGCTTAATGATCAACGATGAGATCTGACCTTTCTGTGGCTATTTTCTGCGTAGTCGGCAGCCGTAGCTCGTCGACTACAATCAGCTAATGACTCGGCCAGGTGGGGTGCACGCCGGCACCTGCTGCAACCGGAGTCTCGGTCTTGAAGATGCGAGGGCGGTGTCCACACGCGTCCCTTGTAACTGCAATCTTCTCACGTTGCTTGATTGTTGCTGAACTTCTAGGAGTCCTGAAGATTTTCTTCAAAGGGTCCGCTTCTCTCGGTCTGAGCGAGAGGTTGTTCCAACAGGAAAGCAGAAAAGTCGTCAGCCAGTGGTAGAAAGTTCTTCAACGTCTTGTTGGTCTGGTGAGGCACGTTGTGGCGTAGCGGCGGCGTACGGGGGGTACTTATAGTCCATTTCCCGCTACGCGGCTTCGGGCGTTGGCTAGTTGAGAGTAGGGGTTTCGGGAAGGTTTGTAATTGGTCGCTTTTGTCACCATGCGAATATGTGTCCCGAAATAATATTTCGGTTTCGAACGTTCTAGAAGTTTTTGGTGAGATCAGCGTCCAAGTAACGAAATTTCCGCGTAGGGTCATAAAATGATGAAATCACGATCGGACCATATTTGGTCATGTCGTGACAACAAAACAACCCGATGATCTAATCCAACGATGATTTAACCGTTGGATGATCTAACGGTCGTTTATTCTGGGATATTGAACGAAAACACAACGGTTTTCGCTAAAGATTTAAAATAATTAAATAATCCGGTTATAGTTCTTATTATGCAGTTACTGAGAAGACAAAGCAAGATGCATTTATTTTGAAATTTGTGGTGGCTATTCTTCCTCAGAAAATCAGGTTAAATCGGAAGAAAGAAAATCGTACCAGAGCAATGACTTTTAAGTACCATGTTTTCGATCACTCAGTATGCCAAAAAGCTTTTTTGAGGATATTAAATATCACGAAGCACAGAGTCGCTGGTGTCTTTCAGCGCTTCAAGAGCCTTGGTGCAGAAATTCCAATAGAGTTGAAAATGAAAAAAACAATCTTAACAGCGGGTGAATATCACGATGTATTTAAAAAGTTTGGCACAGTGATAAAGCTGGGTGAAGATTGGACATCCTCTGACTGGAGGGGTGTATCAAAAAACTATGTGAAGACTCCAAGACAACTTCATTTTCTACTCAATGCTTCAAAGAGGTTCATTTTGCAAAAGAACCCTAAAAAAACCCGTCGTTGTGGCTGGAGAATTGGCGTACAACACCAACCTGGCTCAGAAGAAACCGATAGAAAAGAAGGGCAAGGAATTAAAAAATGCTCGTCCCAATAAAATACCTATTGGTGTCACAGTGAAGAAAGAAAAACTCCAAGATGTGGAAAATCTCTTAACTAAACACTTCGGCACCCAGTGGCAGCAAGTACCTAACTTGTCCTTGTACGCAAAAGTGCTGAAAAGTCAGTCAGCAGCCGCCAAACCTGATGTTGAAGATTGTGAGTGTTTCTCTGCGCAAGGGCAGGAAATAGACATAGCTTTGGAAGATATTTCCTAAATTTTAAAATTGATATTTGTAATGGTTCAATAAATCATGGTTAGTATCAAAAACGGCTCTTTTCATTTACCTTACTCTCAAAGACGGCTCTTATCCAACCTTGGTATCAATACTGGCTTACGCCACTTTTCATACCTATCTAGGAGCTAAACTATTTGGGGAATTTTATTGAAATTCTCAAAATTCACTTATAATTGTAGTAGAAATCAGCTCAAAAAAGAAAAATTGCAATAACTTAAAAACTTCAGGAGATACAAAAAATCAGCTGTCGTGAAAAATTTTGTAAAGTGGCTTTAGCCGTTTTTGTAAATAGGCTACTCATTTAGAATATCATAATATCTTACAATAATGAAAATGCAAAAAAAAAATATTAGTTTAAGATTTGGTCCATGGAAGATGGATACTTAATGAATCTGGTAATCCAGGTGAATTGAAGTATTGGACCCTTGGTGGGTCTGGTGAAGTTGGCAAATTTAGATGTTGGGCCCTTAGGTTTTGGCAAGATTTCCGGCACTTTTTAAAGTATATCACTACACACATAACTATGATTGAACTTAGAATGATTATAACTATATACACTGTGATATTGGTTGTACATAGTTTCATAATTCAGGAGTGTTACTGGATCTTTCTCGCTTAGGTTGTCGAACAGCAATGGTGTAAGTATGCTGTTTCCTTTGGCTGTTACGGGTGTGATTGGCGTGAAGATGCTTGAAATTATGTTGATCTTATAATCTTGTTTAAAGGATAGGCTTGGATATGTAATTCCGTTTATGATGACGGTGCAGTTTTCGTATTGAATCAAGATGGTTCCTGATGTGGTTCTATCGGTTGATCCGCAGGTGTTTTTCAGTTCGATGTCTGATGTAGATGAGATTAGTAAGTAGTTGGGTTCAATTAGCTCCACGAATTCTTTTTCAACCATATCTATTAGCTGACATTGAGTGGCTCCACCCTTAATGATTCTTGTAATACATTTCTCTTCAGTTGTTGGTTTGAGTGATGTAGCCATGCAGTAGTATTTTCCTTCGATTTTATCGCAGGGTGAGTCCACGTACTGACAAAATAACTCATTCATGATAAAATAGGGTTTAGGAATAAAAATGGTTTTGGTATTGTTGAAAGGGATTTGTTTTAGGTGGTAGAGTTTTGTTGGTTCATCCAGAAAATTCGATATTCTTACGTCGAAGATAATATTTGAATGATTATAGTACGCGTTTAAGCTCAGTAATTCGTAAATGTGGTCGATAGATATCACGTCAATGCGTTGATTGGAGAAGTGTTCTTTTATGAGACTAATTTCGTCAGGGTGCAATATGTATTTCGATATTACGCCGGGCCTTGCTAAATTAATTGGTTTGAGAATTGACTGGTGGATTTCGTTTAGATGTTCTTTTAGTAATTCAATATTATAAGTTATTAAGTTTGAACATTGTAGAAATTTGAAATCATTTTGAATCATGTTACACTCCGTGTGTAAAAGCATCACTAAGTGCTTTTTGGTTTTGATTAATATAATCTGTTATATTTTTAAACCTTTCATTCATTTCCTTATTTATATTGATTTGTTTTTTCGCGGCATCGTTTATTTTTTCCTGGTTTCTTTTAAGGGTTTCGATTTCGCCGTTAAATTTTTGTGCATCCTCGTTATCCAAGTTTCCAGTAATTGCTTTAATGAAGCCTCCTAAGCTATTTATTATTCCCTTTTTTGTTCTAATAAACGGATTTATCATATTAAATTTTAATTTTAGATCCTTTAGTTTGTCTTTGACTATTCTCATCGAAGTTCCGGAATCTACTGTCTTGTGCTATTACGCTAATATTGTTGAATGTATAGGTAGTACCAACTTTAAATGCCCCTGGTACGCATGTAGTGCGTTAATATTTTTTTCTATTTCATTAATATTATCTTTATATTGATCCAATTCTATTATATGGATGAAATGATTATGGCTCTTTATTATGTGCGTGTCCCCTAAATCTAATGCTAATGCTCCTTTATTTCGTTGCAGATCATGTATTATTATCGACGCTGTTGTGTTCGTTAATAGTACGAGTTGTATTATCCTGTAACAGAAATTTACGTTTCCTCTTTAATTTTGTTTTATGTAATTTATTTTTATTAGTTTTAACTACTTTATTTAGATTTTTCTTAATAATAGTTTGTAACTTAATGTCGTTTATAATTAAATTGGCTCGGTGGTGCGCGCTTATACTTTTCCATATCAAATCAATAGAGGTGATCTATCGAAAAAAATATATCCCATATCGAAGTTGATTTCCGTCGTTGTGCCTTTCCCTTGTAAGATACGTTTCGATTATATTAATATGTTTACTCTGTGTGAACTCAAAAGTACATAAATTTATAGTATTATATTTAGATAAAAGAGTGTTTTCTTAAATCCGGGTGAAATTCTGTATTGAGGGTTTATCATACTCCGTTAGAACTTAATTATTATACATTACATTTATCTGCTCGAATAAAAATATATGTGTTTAAAGATACAAGCTTAACACGAAAACCATAAAATATGTATCCGATTAAGAAATAGATAATATAATATACATAACATTGTTTAGTCGATTCATAACACACGATTAGTTATCAAAAACTTGTTGAAGTAAAGGAAAACCAGTGTTTTTTGATATTTCTTGTTACGAATAAAAGTCATTTTATCAGTTTTGTAGAAATATTTTTAAGCTACAATTTGATCTCTAATATTTTTTTGTAAAAGTGATAGTTAACGAGATATTCACAAAAAAACCGTTTTCGGCAACCTTTGACACCTTGCAAAATTTTATGCTGACCTCAAATCGATACCAACTTTTGATATTCTGTTTAAAAACCATAATATTAAGCTACATACCAAAATTTAGCTTTGCCGGGGTTAAGGAAGCAAATATCTTTATTCCATGGACTAACATGGCAATTGTTTAGTGCGTATTTCAGTTTATTTTTCGTAGCGTAGTTTTTGAATTTGGTTAAATATCTACATATTTAATACGTCAATCGAAAGGGCTTTAAACAAAGGTATTTTTACAAATATTTGAAATCATTCAGCTTCGTTTTTTTTTAAACAAGAAATATCAAAAAACACTGGTTTTCCATTGCTTCAACAAGTTTTTGATAACTAATCGTGTATTTTCAATAGTTTTGTGTAGTTATAGATGTTTGTATTTGTACATATTTATGGATGAAATACACTTTCAAACAAAAAATAAGATTTGTTCACCATATTACCTTTCATTTGGGAATTATCAGTGCGCAAGTGCGAGATTTCAGATTTTTTCTTAGAAATCGAAAAAATATCCAAAACTCGAAAACTACATATAATATTATACTTTGGATTAAGGTATATTTACTTTAAAATATTCCAAATGATACAACCTATCTCCCTTTAAAAGCTTTGCACTCCGTTGCAAAACATCCTGTATATTGCCCATGACTGTAGTTGAATTCAATAAAAAAAATACGTTGAAATGTTTATTTTTCGCACAAAATTTGATAAACATGTTTGATCGATCATACTGATAACCAGTAATGCCGACATACTGTCGCCTATTTTATTTTATTGATCAGACTCTCACAAACCGACAAATAAGTTTAAATAAAAAGATAATTTAACTCTTTGCGGTCGAATTTATTTTCAAGGTTGGTATCGTTCCGCGCGTCAATTTCAGGCGGTGTTCGGATATCATACTCACGAGTTTGAAATGGAAAAAAAAAACTTATTCTGACCTTTTCGAAAAATGTATTCAGTGAGTATAGGATCTTAACTCATTATTTAAAAAAATATATAATCATTTAAGTTACAGCGTTTCCCAAACTATGTTCCGCGGAGCTGAATTAGATGTTCCGCAGAGCCCAAACGGACCAAAACGGAAGTATGATGAAAGTATGATGAGATTCAGATACTCCTGAGTCCTGATGGAATATGTGTTTTGTGTCAAAAAAGTTTTTTGGCTCCAGCTAAATTTCGCAAGCACTTCGAAACGACACACTCTGCTTTAGGGTTTCTGAAAACCCGGGTTTTCAAAACCCGTCGGATCCAGGTCCAATATTTTAGATACCCGACGAGTCCGGGTCGGGTCAGGGTCCAAAATAAAATGTTTTAAAATTTGAAAAATCAAAATACATACTGCAGACGGAAGATCGCAACTGTGAACCTTCCGTGAAACGAAAACACTTAGACAGGTATTTCTCAAATTGAAATACATGACGCATTCGAAAATGCATTGTATTTCGGAAGACGGACGTGCATCCATATATGCCCCATTGAATTTTATTATCCTTAGCGGTATAATACCGCTAAGGATAATAAAATTCAATTGCATCTAATTTTTTAGTAGCCTGCTTATTAAGAACACATGACTCCCCATGTCTTTCGTGCATGGCTTGATAAGTATCTCTCCAATTGTAAGAGCTTCACCATTGGGTGCAATACGATTCTATTGTTTTAGCCATTGTAATAATTTGAAATTTGAACTATTCTAGTGAATCACGTTCTCTTAAAAAATTTCATCTTTTTTCCTGTGTAATCAGACTCTAGGGGAGGGGAGGGGCATTTTTTTTCTGAGCGTCCCGTTTTGGGTACTGGGAAATATGATCACCCTGTGCCAGGCCCGGCTCAAGGGGGGGGCGAAGTGGGGCGGCGCCCCAGGGCGCCAGGCCGGTAGGGGCGCCAAAGGCGCCCTAACTCTTATCGCCGAAGGCGCTCTTATTTTTTCAGCCGCAAAAATGCTTCAGTTGTTTTAGCGTCGAAGATACATTGCTTTTATTTTTTCAAAGGAGCCCCAACTATTTCATCGCCAAAGACGCCACATTTAGTTTAGCGCGTTGAGGGCGCCTTAATTTTTCAGCACAAAGACGTTGAAATTTTTTTCAGGACAATGATGCTTCGTTTTATCCGGCGCTCCAACTATTTTATTGCCATAGATGCTCCAACTGTTGGGCACGTTGAAATAGTTATTAATTTTTTTTGGAAAAAAAAAATCTAATTTTTTGAGCACCGAAGGCTCCCAGATTATTTTGCATCTCCCTTGCATATCATTGTATGTTTATGCAAATAAAATTATAATGGGTTGTCCCATAATTGCTGTCGTTGATTTTTGTTTCGGGCTTCATATTTTCCATATTTTCGCAACAATAATCCCAGAATGCATTCAGTTCCCCTTCGGACATCCCGAAGTTAACATCACATTATTTTTTTTCCGAGAAGAGTTCGTTATTGTGAAAGATTTTGCCCTTCAAACATGTGTGAAAACCCGAAGCATTTTCGACACATAATCTTATTTTACTTTAGAAAAGGCAAGGACGCAAAAACAATTACTGAAAAAAATTGCAAATTGTACGGAAATGATGCAATTAATATTCGTACTTGTTTGCGATGGATCAAAAAAAAAATTTCGCACAGGAGATTTTGATGTTGAAGAAAAAAAGAGGAGTGGTCGCCATATTTCTTTCGACGATCAAAAATTAAAAGTGATGATCGAAAAATATCCACGTTTAACAACGCGTAAGATAGCAGTGAAGATGAAATCATCAAAAATTTCCATATCAAGAGCACTAAAACGCATTGGGAAGGTCAACAAGCTCGAGATGTGGGTGCCGCCCGAATTAAATCGCAAGCAGCTCAAACGTAGGGTGAGTGACTGCGTTCTTTTAAAGTCTCTCCAAGTACAGGAACCTTTTTTACATAAATTGATAACTGGAGATGAGAAGTGGATATTCTACAATAATGTTAAGCGAAAAAAGAGTTGGGTGGATCCTGGAAAAACCACTCAAACCATCGCTAAACCGAAACTTACTAATAAAAAAATTATGCTTTGTGTATGGTGGGATTCTCAAGCCATAATTTATTATGAGCTATTAAAATCGGGCGAAACATTAAACGCAATAAAATATTGTGTACAACCTGACAAATTAAATGAAGTAGTTAAACGAAAAAGATCAATTTTAGCCCGTAGCCGTATGATCATATTGCAGCACGACAACGCACGGCCACACGCAGCATTCGTCACGCAGAAAAACTTTCTGACCTGAATTGGGTAGCGCTTTGATATCCACCATATTCTCCCGACCTTGCCCCATCTGATTTCCATTTGTTCCGGTCCTTGCAAAAGCTCTCGATGATAAAAAATTTCAAAACGAAAAACAACTTGAAACATTTATTGTTTCATTCTTCGAATCGAAGCCGAAAGAATTTTATAAAAATGGAATTGAAAAGCTATTTGAACGATGGAATAATGTAATAAAAAACGATGGAAATTATATTTCGGATTTTTAATAAACTAATTACTATGAAAAAAAATTTCTTTATTTCACCTATTGTCAACGACAGCAATTATGAGACAACCCAATATTAATTCTTTGTAACGCGATGAATTTTCACAACCAAGATTTTGATGCTTTGGCCCGACATTATTAAATACCTATTATAAATCGACATTATTATTAAAAATAAACATTTTGAAAAATTGGAAAAGTTACATTCAGTGAAAGGTATGTTGTTCAAGGGAATGCCGCTTGCATTTATTTTGTTATTGGTCTATAATTTATTTTCTACAAAAGATTTTTTGCCATAATATTGATTAAACTGTCATTTTTAACACAGTCAATTGAATTAATTAATTTAGAATAAATTTTTACATAATGAGCTTTTTTCATATGGCATTACTGCCACGATTCCCAAATGAAAACTAACAAAAACGTCAATATCTTCGGTAATTTTTTTTTCCAATAACCGATTACTAGCAGTTAATATAGCTTATAAACTAGCTATTACTAAATATTAACTTAAAATTAAAAAAAAATATAGATTTTAAAAACCACATTTTTTCATGGTACGATTTACTTCAAATTTACAAAAAAAATGTATCTACATTTTTGAAAAATATCTATTTGTTTGGAAGGATACTTCAGAATTTTTAAAATCAAAATATTTTGGTATTTGTAAAAATTTACCAAGTACAATAAAATTTTACGTAATGAGTTTTTTTTGTATGGCATGAGCCACGGTTTTCAAATGGAGACTGAAAAAAACGTCAACATCTTTGGCTATGATTATTTTTTTTCTAATAACAGATTACTATCGGTTACTGTAGCTTATTAACTACCTGTGTACTAATTATCAATTTAAAATTTAAAGAAACAATACAAAAAAAATACTTTTTTAAAACTACATTTTTCCATTTTAAATTTATCTCAAAATTCTTACTTCTTTTGCTTATTACTTCAAATTTGCAAAATAAACATAGATTTTTTTTTAAAAGTATACTTTAGAGTTTTATTTACCTAAATATGTTATTATTTGTAAATTTTGACGTAATGAGATTTTTTATTAAAATATATAATATACGACAGTAACCACGCTATTTACATAGGAACAGACAAAATCATCAATATCTTTGATTGTGGTAATTTTTTTCTAATAGCCAATTACTAGCGATTACTATAGCTTATAAAATAGCTATGTACTTAATATCAACGTATAATTTGAAGAAACAATATAATAAAAATGGTTTTTAAAAACCGCATTTTTCCATTTTATGATTTTTTTTTTAATTTTCACTTTTTTCGCTTAGTACGTCAAATTTACAAAATTAACCTGATTTTTTTTATTTTAAAAATACACTTTAGCGTTTTCTAAATCTAAATATGTTATCATTTCTTAAATTTTACCAAATACAACCAATCGTAGAGCAAAATAGTCAATTTTGCTAATTGAGAATTGTGGCAGGAAATAGGTCAAATATAAATCCAGTAGACTAAATAAATTGTAACACATAGCATCGTGTAATAGAAAAATATTTTTTAATCACTTCAAACGCAAACCTTTAAATATCTCTAAATCTGTGGTTCTTAACCAGTGGTGCGGGAAAAGTTTTTTGGTGGTGCGAGAGAAGTCTAGCAATATAAATAAAATTATTTTTATTTATAAAAAAAATAAAAATAAAATAAAAGGGATGCAATACTGCTATTAGCTTACTTGGCAGATATTTTTAGCCACTTAAATGAACTAAACGTATCAATGCAAGGATTTGGAAAAAATATAATAACATCTAGTGAAAAACTACAATCATTCGTCGGAAAACTAGAAATATGGATTCGGCGAATTGAAAATGCGAATTTTGCGAACTTTTCCTTACTCGATTCGATTATTTTGGAGAGTGAAAAAAAATCAATTTCATCTGATATTGTAATACATTTACAACAATTGGGTAAATCATTCGACAGATATTTTTCAACAGGAAATATCAGCAAAACTAAAAGATGGATCCAGGATCCATTTTTATATGACCTAAATTCGATGGATGATAATGATTTAAAAAAAGAAGCTCTTATTGAAATGCAAAAAAATGGACATATTCAAATGGAATTTCAAAAATTGGAATTAGAACAATTCTGGTGTACACAATTAGAAGCTCATCCACGGCTAGCGAAAGAAGCATTGCAGTCACTTTTACCGTTTGCTACCACCTACCTGTGTGAAATAGGATTTTCATCGCTTGTGCACATAAAAACTAAAACTAGAAATCGCTTAAATGCAAGTGACGATTTACGCGTATCTCTTTCAAGAAAAGAGCCTCGCTTCTCAAATATAATATCCAACAAGCAAGAACAAATTAGTCATTAAATAATATAAACTTACTATCATATGAACTTTTTTTTCTTTTCATAGTATACATATGTTTTCTTCTTTTTCCATATATTTTTATATAGATATTTTATATATCTTATTGTATTTTTTTGCTTCCTTTTTTTATTATTGTTTTTTTTTTCGAAGCCACTGTGACGAATTGGGAGTTTCCTGTCATGTCACAGCGGTATATTATATATGTTTTTTGAAAATAAATACATGTACATATGTATATTTTTTTAATAAATATATTATATTTTGCAATTAATGACTTTTTCAAAATTGAAAAATCAAATCCCATTTTTCAATGTAATACACAGAGCCGTAGCAACCCATTGGCAATTGGGCAAGTGCCAAGGGCACGCGATTTTTGGGGCACTGAACGAATTTAATTTTTTATTTTTTTATTTTTAGCAATTATATCAATTTTGGTCATAAATTTTGCAAAAGAAAAGAATTTTTTTTTGGGACTAGAATAGTTTCGAATAGTGACGAGTAATAATTTTTTTTGAAATTTTAAAAGTATGGAATAATTTTTTTTCGGCAGAGGGGCACCAAATTTAGGGCGCCAAAAATATTGCTGCGGCTCTGGTGGTGCGGGAACCTATTTTCAGGTTCAAAGTGGTGCGGCTCTCTAAAAAGGTTAAGAACCACTACTCTAAATGATCGGACGTGGACTTATTGTTAGACCACTTTCAAAATTAAGGGCAAATTTTACACTGTGGTCATCTATTCTTCTTATTATATCCAACTCACGCAAAATTTGGCAATTAGTTTTATTAATTTTATAATACATAACAATTAATGATCTTATTTAATTAGAAAATTATTTTTATTTTTGTATTTTAAAGTACATAGTGGAAAATAAAAATCACAAGTATAAACACACCATATAAAATGCAAAATTTAAACGCTATTTTTCCTACAAAATCTAAGTGCAAATTAAATATCAAATACATTTTTAGATAAAACAGTATATGTACTGTGACAATAATTGAAAAAAAAAGAATTCGGTCACTTTAAACCGAAAAAATAACATGGAAAGAAAAAATGGTTTTTTCCCATAACGCTGTTCTTATTAGGAAAATTTGTAATTAAAATTTTTGCCACTCCCGAGAAATTTAAATTACCTAGATACTCGTATATCGAAAATTATATTTTATAAGTAGTTTCGGATATAAATTTTATTGAAAAACATAGGATTTTCGAAAAAGTAAGGGCGGGCAAATACTTCTGGCCCCCGGTGTATATTTTTTTATTTAAGAAGAGAGTTTTTTTTTGAGAAATATAAATATTTTGAAATTATCCTTTATTTTGTATGGTTTGATTGATAGGGTTCCACGACCGTTCGGCCAAAGACAACCCGGCCAACGACGATTCGTCCATGACAATTCGTCCAAGGGACAATTCGTCCAAGGGATAACAGGTCCAAGGGACAACTCGTCCAAGACAATTCGTCCAAAGACAGTTCGTCCAAAATGGCCAAAACGACGATTCGTCCACGACAGTTCGTCCAATGGACACTTCGTCCAAAATGGCCAAAACGACGATTCGTCCACGACAGTTCGTCCAAAAATTAAAATTAAATTAAAGCCAGGGGTTCTCAATTAAAATCGAAATGTTTTCGGGATGTCAGTCAGGGGTTCTCAATTAAAATCGAAATGTTTTCGGAAAGTCAGTCAGGGGTTCGCAATTAAAATCGAAATGTTTTCGGAAAGTCAGTCAGGGGTTCTCAATTAATTAAAATAAAAATGTTTTCGGGATGTCAGTCAGGGGTTCTCAATTAAAATAGAAATGTTTTCGGGAAGTCAGTCAGTGGTTCTCAATTAAAATCGAAGTATTTTACGAGTAGCCAGTGGTTCTCAATTAAAATCGAAATATTTTCGAAAATTTAGATTTCGTAAATTGAAATCGAAGTATTTTACGAGTAGCCAGAGGTTCTCAATTAAAATCGAAATATTTTCGGGAAGTCAGTCAGGTGTTTTCAGTGACAAAAATAAACAAATCTATTGGCTGTATAAAAGTGAGGTGACTAATTCAACTGTACTTGCTATTGTGGATTTTTCGGGTAAAATGGCTAGTTGAAATATATGTACATATATCGAAGGGGGGTGTCCCAGGGTTTGACTTTCGCACGAAATCTGGCAACCGTACGCGTCGTCGCGGCCAGAGGTCACGCCCGCCAGTATGCTAAGTGCGAAGTTATACGGCGATATACTACGTCTGGACCTTGAATATTCACCGGTTTGAGGTTGCGCAATTTTTTTTGCTGAGCGGGGACGTTGTCGAATTACAATTTTGTTACGCTACAAAATTGTTACGTTACAAATCGAATTATTTTCGGAATATCAGATTTGTCAATTAAAATCGAATTATTTTCGGAATATCAAGTGTTGTCAACTAATATTACATGATTTATTATTTTTATTTCAGATTGTATTATGAACAACTCCTAATCTAAAATAGTCTCGTTGGCGAAAGCAGAACATAAACAAGAGGTTGAGTTGAATAAAATAACATTGAATAAAAATATAATTAAGGTAACGTACCACTAGCGGGCCACCTGTCAGAAAATCGTAAAAAATAAGGTTTTCAAAAATGGTAATATTTCGGAAAGGATGCGTTTTATAGGCTGTAATATCTAGTAATCCAACAATAAATCACTCTCATTCGAATTAGATTGTTTAACAAAAACGACAGACGATTGATTTAACGAATATTTTTTATAAACTCGAACTGTGATTTTCTTAACATTTTCGGTAAAAAATGGTTTTTGTTCGTGATGTGAAGCTCCAAAGTTTTCAACTTTTTATGACTGAATCTTTCACTATATAATATATATATATATATACAAACACAAACATAAATATATCACCTTTACCATCATATGTAAACTAAACACATATTATTAAGATGGTGTAGGTGCCCTTTACAACTTTACTGCAAATCAATCTTGACAGCTAGCGATTTGGCGTGTAAATATGATAATAAAATAATAAATATTTTCAAAATACGATTTTTTTAGATATTTATTTCTACAACTCAATATTAGTGGATTTGGGTGTGTAGCCAGGGCGAGCCGGTACGCCCGAAGGGCTTACCCACTAGCGTTGAGGTACAATATAAAATCGTGCAATCCTCAAACTTTTTATAAAGTTATAATGACTTTTTTTTCATTTCTATATTTAAGCGTGCGGTTCTCAAACTTTTTTATAAATTTTTATAATTTTTTTTTAGATTTCGTTTCAATAAATGATAATAAAATGATAAATGTTTTCAAAATACGTTTTTTTCGATAAATCATTTTTTTCAAATTTTAAATCGATATTAATTTCTACAACTCAATATTAGTGGGTGTGGAGTGTAGCCAGGGCGCCAAAGGTCCTAGCGTGAGGACTGGCGCAGCCAGTCGAATACGCTAATTACTATTATAAAACTGAAAGTCCCCTGTCTGTCCGTCTGAGACGCTTTTTTTTAAATTAAAGTTTGTCCTTTATACAAACTGTGACGAAACAACCTAGAACGTTTAAACCTTCTCAAATACCTTAAAAAATAATCCTTTAGTGACTGGCGTACTTTAGAATCTCGAAAAAGGCCGAATTAAATTACGCAAAAAATGAATTAATTGAAAATTTTTCGGAAATTAGTAGGCGCCCCTTTTGATTTTTTCCGATATTTTTTTTTTCACTATTGGGGTTATTTCAATGGCGGAATATCTTGCTATGGATCCCTAAGCGACGATCTATTTCGTATTTCGGACGGGAATGCGATATTCATCGAAATATTTGAGATCCAATGAAATGAAATACGCGAAAAATTCGTTTTGTACGCCAAAAACGGTCTTTCGGCCAAATCTGCCAAATAAGGCCCGACGCCATTTAATTTTGTTCAAATATAAATTAGTATGGAAAAATATGTTGAGCGAAAAACGTATCTATCGACATATAAATAAGTCATAGAATCCTAACCAATAATTTTTTCACATTAATTTATCGCGTCGATTTATCGATTTACCGAATCATACGAATGTCAAACTGTGTAGTTGATTTTTTTTATTTATTTTTTTTCAATTTTTTTCAAACTTTTTTTATAAAGTTTTAATGATTTTTTTTTTCAATATTACTATTTTTAAGCGTGCGGTTCTCAAACTTTTTTATAAAGTTTTAATGATTTTTTTTTTATTTCAATATTTTCGCAATACGAAGTCAAATATCGATTTCTTTTTAGATTTCGATTAAATAAATAATATTAAAATAATAAATATTTTCAAATTACGTTTTTTTTCGATAAATAATTTTTTTTCGTTTTAACAAAAGCCTGCGATCCTCAAACTTTTTTTTATGAAGTTTAGTGGATTTGGGTGTGTAAGAAGGAGCCGGTACGCCCGAAGGGCTTACCCACTAGCGTTGAGGTATAATATAAAATCGTGCGATCCTCAAACTTTTTATAAAGTTATAATGATTTTTTTTCATTTCTATATTTAAGCGTGCGGTTCTCAAACTTTTTTATAAATTTTTATAATTTTTTTTTTAGTTTCGTTTCAATAAATGATAATAAAATAATAAATGTTTTCAAAATACGTTTTTTTATTCGATAAATCATTTTTTTCAAATTTTAAATCGATATTAATTTCTACAACTCAATATTAGTGGGTGTGGAGTGTAGCCAGGGGGGCCAAGGTCCTAGCGTGAGGACTGGCACAGCCAGTCCGAATACGCTAGTACTATTATAAAACTGAAAGTTTGTCTGTCCATCTGAGACGCTTTTTTTTTAATTAAAGTTTGTCCTTAATACAAACTGTGACGAAACGACCTAGAACGTTGAAACTTTCTCAAATACCTTAAAAAATATTCCTATAGCGACGCGCGTACTTTAAAATCTCCAAAATGCCGAATAAAAAATTACGCAAAATTAGTGGTGAAAATTTTTAGGCGCCT